>CM077230.1:21131291-21143791 GCA_039654775.1 Spinibarbus caldwelli | reverse complement strand
AAGAAAGAAGTCCACATTCACGCTCCGTTTCCAAACATGAAATGACAAATAAATGCATACTCCGAAAGCGCTCCACAAGACATGTGATTATACCATCGGGAGAGAAGCACCCGGCTGCAGCCTGCAGATCGAGGTGGGGCTGCATCTTGGGCGGGGCTGCACGTGTCGCCCCGCCTACAATGCTTATCATTGGTTAGTGGCAAAGTAATGACGTAGATTGAGGCGGGGCTGTATCTGGGGCGGGGCTGCATGTCTCGTCCCGCCTACAACTGTTCTCATTGGTTAGTGGCATCAAGTCATAAAGTCGATTCTAGCGGTTTTTCATTTACGCTGTTCTTCGCTGCATGGTGAGTACAGGCGAGCTACATCTCGTCTAATTTGTTAAATTACAATTTTTAATTGTAAAGTGGCGTTTAGTGTGTTGTTAAAAGGAAATGTGAAGTAGTTTCAAAATAAAATCACATAACTTTACTCAACCATGTCACGCAAGGTGTGAAGGTCTGCTTTTAAAATAACCAGGTCTGTGTTTCCCAAAATCATCGTAACGTTAGGCCTAATACCGCCTTCACGTTCTATCGGAAATTTGATAATTCTCACTATTGAAGTTGTGATTACGAAATGGAAGAGCGTTCTTGTTTATCTAGGAAACTCGTATTTACGATAATTCCGAGAGCACTTGAAGGCAGCATTAGAAACGTTGGTGTGTGTGGTTTTGGTGGGATTATGATTAGGATATAGTGTTCCCAAAATAAGCCCCTAAAAAAGAAATACAGTGGTAAAACTGAACCAGCAGAAGTAATATAGGACAAGTTCATATTAACAAGAGCTACACAAATTTATATTGTTTTTCTGTGAATAAAATTATTAAATGTAAAATATTTAGATTTTATTATTATTATTATTATTAACTATACATCTATTAAAATAAACAGTAAACTACATTTAATAATAATAATTCAAAAAAAAGGATGATTAAGTTTAACAGTCCTTGAAAGTAGAGCTCGTTTTTTATATTACATACTGTTATGCTGCTATACAGTATATGCACTAGAGCAGGTGCCAAATCCTGCTCCTGGAGGACCACTGTCCTGCAGAGTTCAGCTCCGTCCCCAATAAACACACCTGAACCAGCCAATCAAGATCTTATTAGGCATACTAGAAACTTCTAGGCAGGTGTGTTGAGGCAAGTTAGAGCTAAATTCTGCAGGACAGTGGCCCTCCAGGACCGACTTTGGACACCCCTGCACGAGTAAAAAAAAAAAAAAAAAAAAAAACATTTTATGCTAATACTGATTCTCTGTATTTCCTTTTTTTTTGCAGAGCCTTGTCATTGTTATCCCCACCCCTCCATCTCACTCCTCTCTTTTGTTGTTCTTCATTTTATAACCCAACGGCTCTTTTAAGAGCCATTTCCCCTTGCAAAAATGCACAAAACTGTGTTAAGCAAGGGGAAATGTGAGCAGTATTTAAAAAACTGCACTAGTGAGTGCCCATTCTGCAATTACACCAGTATGCCACAACTGTATTATCACATCAAAAATCACTTTCAGTGGGCAGTGCAACATCATGGTGAGTTTAACTGTCTTTTGCTTATGTCACTTTAGTTAAAGTTCAATATGGTGCTGAACCAGCCAGCAATGCACTGTGCATGCTTCTGATTTAATTGCTTATGAATTTGTAGTAGAATGTTTAATTTTAAAGCTCAGGTAAACTTCATTTTCTGCATTCCGCACATTGACCATGGATCTTTGTTGCTCAAATCACAAAAAAAATGTGCTTGCTCATGGATGGTGCTGATGAAAATTCTGTCTTGCGACTGTCCACCGTCCACAGCAAAATGCAAACATGTGAAGGTTCAATTTAGGCAATTCTCAACAAACTTATTTTCTTTTTTTACCCTTTCAGATTTCACCATTTTAAAATGTGGTCCAAATTTGCTGAAGCACATCGCCACCCAGTCTTCCTCCTCGGTCCAGCAGCCGCTGCCTCAGTCTTCCTCGGTCCAGCAGCCGCAGCCTCAGTCTTCCTCCTCGGTCCAGCAGCCGCTGCCTCAGTCTTCCTCGGTCCAGCAGCCGCTGCCTCAGTCCTCCTCAGTCCAGCAGCCGCAGCCTCAGTCTTCCTCGGTCCAGCAGCCGCTGCCTCAGTCCTCCTTGGTCCAGCAGCCGTAGCCTCAGTCTTCCTCCTCAGTCCAGCAGCCGCAGCCTCAGTCTTCCTCCTCAGTCCAGCAGCCGCTGCCTCAGTCCTCCTTGGTCCAGCAGCCGCAGCCTCAGTCTTCCTCCTCAGTCCAGCAGCCGCTGCCTCAGTCCTCCTCGGTCCAGCAGCCGCTGCCTCAGTCCTCCTTGGTCCAGCAGCCGCAGCTTCAGTCTTCCTCCTCAGTCCAGCAGCCGCTGCCTCAGTCTTTTGTGTTTGGAGTTCACGCAAAAGATGAAGACAATGACTGGTAACCAAACAGTTGGTGGTCCCCATCGACTTCCATTGTATTGGGGGGAAAAAATACTATGGAAGTATATACATGTACAGTCATAGACCAAAATTTTTGGGTGAACTATCCTTTTACCCAGCTCCTTGGCTGAAGTATACTTACTTTTGTAGATGTGTTTACAGTGTTCAGAATGTTAATACTCTCAGCTGTTGTTGTATTTATTATTACATGTATTTATTATGACAGTTTCTTCCCCCAGGCAATCCAACTTATGAACACCCCCCCCCCCCCCCCCCCCAATGCAATAACAATGTGCAATGACCTTATATTTATTTGCTACCACCTCCATCCTTGTACATCCCTGTATCACCTTTTATTCCATCCCATTCTATCATCTATTGCACAGCTGTATCTACAATAATTTATGTTTCAATTTTTTTTTTGTTTATTTATATTTATATATGTGTATTTTTTTTATTCTCATCTTAGTTTTATTGTCTGTGTATCGTTGTTGTCTCTGTAAACTGGAAGCATATGACACTAAAACAAATTCCTTGTATGCGCAAGCATACTTGGCAATAAAAGCTCTTTCTGATTCTGATTCTGAAGAAAGTGTGTAAAGGATGTTAATGTTTAACCAGAGATTTATATGTACAAAAAGATGTGTTATATACAGATGTACAAATTTCACCTTTCTTTATCAGAATTAAACTTTCATGCCTAAATAAATAACAAGGAAATAATTGTATTGGCATGTTATTCATATACAAACAATGCTGGTATTTTTACCATAAGCTTTTCATTGTCAAGTAAATCCAAAAATTATTAATTTGTTAACAATATGGTTCATTAGTTAACATGAACTAATAATGAACTGCACTTATACAGCATTTATAAATCTTTGTTAATGTTAATCTCAACATTTACTAATACATTATTAATCTTGCTAACATTAGTTAATGTTCTGTTAACTAACATGAACAAACAATAAACAACTGTATTTTCAATAACTAACGTAAACGAAGATTAGTAAATACAATAACAAATGTATTGCTCATGGTTAGTTCATGTTAGTTAATACATTAATGTTTAATGAACCTTATTGTAAAGTGTGACCATTAATTTTAATAACATCTTAAGACATGACACTTGCTGAGAATATTTAACTTTTATTTAAATGTTAATAATACATGTAACAGTAAAGCATATACTGAAATTAAAATAAAAAAAACGACCATAAATAACTTATAAGTGGTAAATGACCAATGCACATGAATAGAAATAACTTAAAACTTAAGTTGTAAATAAACTATATTCGTTGACATTGCGACTGCAATGTGACAAGTCAAAAGCAGTAATTGGATTCTTGCGTGGAAATGTACATAATGAAACGTTTTCCAAAAATTAACAAATTTACAATGTATTGTTTAATACTATATATTTTTACCAGGTACTATATATTTTTACCAGGTATAAGTAATTAACGGGTTCACAGTTTTGTTTTATATAATTAAGTATTAATACCATGTAGGCCTATTGTTTCAACCGCATTTCCTATTTACCGCGGCGTCGACGTCATTACTTTGTCACTAACCAATGAGAATCATTGTGGGCGGGGCGACACGTGCAGCCCTGCCCCACGTGCAGCCCCGCCTCGATCTGCAGGCTGCAGCCGGGTGTACTTGGTCTAATCTAATGCGCTGCTGCATTGTAACGCACATATTATATAGGCAACAGACAGCTCATATCGCGAGCACACAGAATCATTTAGTGGCACGGAAATGTATTGTCAACACTGTTCTGTAATTTCTCAGTAATGTAGCTTAGAAACTGAAAAGTTCTAGCATATATTTCTTAGTAACTAAAACCCACAGGTTCCATATTAGTAGAGAGACGCTGCCAGGTAGAATTCATTCACACACGCAATCACTCTCTCACTAATTCATTCATATAAATGCAATCTTTACTGTGCTACTTTATCTGTATCTGATTTAGAACAAGTAGAAATCTGTTAGAAATGTAACAACCCAAAGACGAAAGAACTGATAAAAATTAGCTGTTATAGGAGCAATAGCCACGTGTGCAGCGCTGTGTCATGTGCCAGTTGTGCACAAGGTGTTCGGGTCTCAGCTCAAGGTTCAAGCTTATTTGTTCATTAATGACGTCATCAGTGACTAGTCGACGTCAAATCGACTTTCATCACATAAATGTCGACTTCAAAAAATCTGAAGTCATTCAAAACCTAGTTGAGAATACCAAGGTCTTTGATAACCTACATCTGACACAGCAACAGGTAAGTATAAAAACACTCAACTAATTACTACTAATCTTTCAGCCTGTGGTGTTGAAATTCATAATAAGCTAGATAATTAACTAATGAACAAACAAACCTTTTTCCAGTGATTGGTAGCTGAGGAGAAGACCAGGGAGCAAAGCAAAAGTAGGGTATGGTCTAATCAGAGGGCAGGGAGAGTCACAGGGTCAGTATTCTACGAGGCAGCCAGAGCACAGACCAATACCCTTGATCAAAAGAATTATCACTAACGCTTTTCTCAGTTTTCTACTGAGGCAACAAGGGACATAAAATAAAGCACATTTAAACATGGTCAAGGTTTGGTATGTTTAGTTACTTGTCATGATGGCCATTCAATACAAGTAAATGAGGAAAAGCAGATTACAAGCAAATTATAAGCAAACACATTTATGAAAGTTTTGTAGTCAGAATGCAACACCTTAAGGTAAATGTTGATAGGCAGTAAATGTCATTCAGACAAGTACATTTCAATAAACTTTTGTCAGATGGGGACAAGTGAATGAGGAAAGAGCCAGGGCAAACTATATATCTATGATGCAAGATCACCATGAAGACTTCCAGGTCAGTCAACAATTAAGAGATGAATGAATATATGTATAGCCCATCAATATCTACAGTTTATCTATATACTGTATATACAGTCCAGGTTCAAGCATCAGGGTTCATCATCAACCCAGACATCCCCTGGATTGGAGCAACACCTGACGGCATGGTAACATGCACTTGACATGGTGACGACGTACTAGAGATAAAATGCCCAATCAACAGCAGGGACCATTCACTCACTGAAAGCTGCAAACATCCATCATTCTGTCTAGGCATAGGAGAGGATGGGACAACGGCACTTAAGACTGACCACAAGTTCATATATCAAGTGCAAGCTCAAATGCATGTTGCCGCTGTGAGTTACTGTGATTTTATGGTATGGACACCACAGGAGTTTTTCATCCAGCGGATCAAGTATGAACCTGTTTTCTTCCACAAGGCCTACCTCAAAGTGGTTGAATTCATCAAGACCGGAGTTCTACCAGAGCTGTTGGGGAAATGACATACAGCACCACGCCATACTCCCACAGACACTGCAATCACTGAACAGCCTCCTGAAATGGCATTCTACTGTAGTAAACCTTGTGACACACATGACATCACCTGCACATCAGGGCAGTGTAGGCGCAGAGCCGATCCTCCCTATACGCACAATACGCAAGCTGCATAGGGCCCCCAAAACACCAGGGGGTCCCCTTGCTCTCAAAGATGTTTTAATTTTAGTTTAGTTTTTAAGTTTGGCCAGCAGATATGAAAACATGAATGATCATTTCTTTTAATGCTGTCACCCTCTCTACGTAAAAATCAGTCAAATCATGTAACGTGAACGTCGTACAGTCTCTTGCTCGAGACAAAAAAAAAACAAGTTGGAAGCGTACCGAGCCACGGAAGGGATTCTGTTTCTCGAGCGCTTTCCGTGAGCTCGATTCGAGATGGAGTGAAACACAGACAAATGCATTTCATCCATTCTTTCATCCCAGCCAACACCCCCGTATATATAAAAATCTGTATTATGGCTTGAATTAAAGGATTAGTTCACTCAAATTTAAAATTACGTCATTAAGTACTCACCCTCATGTCGTTCTAAACCCCTAGGACCTTCACTCATCTTCATAACACAAATTAAGATATTTTTGATGAAAGTTGGGTGAGTAATTAATGACAGAATTTTAATTTTTGAGTGAACTAACCCTTTAATGAAGGAGTGCGGATATTTGTGAGCCTCCTCTGGGCTGAACAAGGGAACAGGATGACGCTCTGGAATACTGGGCTCTGGAGGGCGTTCTCGAGGAGCAGGCACTGGAGGGCGCTTTCGAGGAGCGGGCACTGGAGGGTGCTTTCGAGGAGCGGGCATTGGAGGTTCGGGAGCCCACTCTGGGCTGGACATGGGGACCAGAGATGAAGGAGGGCTGGATGGGACCAGCGGGGACAACGGAGAGAAGAGACTTCACACAAAGAGAGTCTTTAATCATCCAACAGGGAGCGTAGGAGACATAGAACAACATGGGATGACGTTTAGAACCGACAAACATGAACTGAACAGACAGGGCTTTTAAACTCAGGATAGCGAGGAACTAAGGAGACACCTGGAATAATAATCAAACAAAACAAGAAAAGGAACATGACCAAATAAGGCAAAACAGGAACTACATGGGGACAAAACATGACACAGACAGGTCCATAATCCTGACACACACACACACACACAAAACATATCAGTTCCAGCATTGCTAACTTGACAGCTCAGTTGGTACTTTATCAAAATAAAATTCAGTGAAATAAACATCAGCGCGCCTGCCTCTGTATCACAGTTGGAACGCGACTGAAGTGCAAAGCCTATAAATTACATAATAAATAATAGTTTAGCATTCAGATACATCACAAATATGGAAATATTATGAATTATTTGGATTTGTGTCGAGAGAGAGATGTGGCATACACGAGCACAAAGCTCCATTTCGCAAACAGTTGAGTGCGCAAGCCTTTAAAGTATACTCCTTTGTCAGTGAAGGACGCATTCAGAATCAGCACATGGTCACTGTCTAGTGGGCTTTGTTTTCAAGCGCGCAACTCATGGCATTCGCTGTTCTTCTGCTGGCAGTTATCAAACAGTGTTGCATTACTGTGGGTGCCCCCTTCTGGATTGAGGGTAAATTGCCTGTATTCGTTGTAAGGCCTCATGCACCGAACCAAGATGTCTGTACCGTGACGGTTCGGTACGAATACATGTATCATTTCACCCTGAATAGATAGATAGATAGATAGAACTTGTATGAGTATGCTTCATGAAATCAGGTGAAATAACTCACAACTTAGTGTAATAAAGACTTCCTGGCACCAGATAGAAGAATTTTAAGATCCTTTACTTGCTTGTCTAACTCCCTGCAGGTTTGGTCAGCTGTTCAGAGTCATGGTTTCCAATACTAAACTTTGTGATTGCTCCCCCAGCTGGTATGATTATAATCTACTGCAGAACTCTGGACCATACTTCAACGCAAGCTGGGCCTCCAGAGAAGTTTACATTCTGAATGATTTGTATAGAGCAGTGGTGCCCAACCCTGTTCCTGGAAATCTACCTAACTGCAGAGTTCAGTTCCAACCCTACTTCAGAACACCTGCCTGTGATTATCAAGTGCTCCTGAAGATCTTAATTAGCTGGTTAAGCCGTGTTTGAGCAGGATTGTAGCTGAACTTTGCAGAAAGGCCAGTAAGAAACTATTAACTACTTCTCATTGGAGGGAGATTTTAATGAACTCGCATGATTCATGGATTCACAGAGATCGCCCCTCAGTGGCGAACCATTGAAATTTCTAAAAGTTTCAAAACAGTTATGACGTAATGAAGCCTCGTTTACTGAAATCACATTACTTTGGCAGTTTGATACGCGCTCCGAACCACTGTTTCGAAGTCCGGGGAGTGAATTTCGAGAGGGGACGGTATTTCATTTCCAACTGGTTAGGTTTATATGGAAATTAAAGTGATTTCTATATTTTATTCATTCAAAAGACTACGAAAACGATGCCAGTTCTGCACATAAACCTAGTGCGATAAAGTTAATGAAAAGTTAATTTCAGTAATTCAACTCAAATTGTGAAACTCGTGTATTAAATAAATTCAATGCACACAGACTGAAATAGTTTAAGTCTTTGGTTCTTTTAATTGTGATGATTTTGGCTCACATTTAACAAAAACCCACCAATTCACTATCTCAACAAATTAGAATACTTCATAAGACCAATAAAAAAAAAAACATTTTTAGTGAATTGTTGGCCTTCTGGAAAGTATGTTAATTTACTGTATATGTACTCAATACATATACAGTAAATATACATATTGCAGATTCAGTCTTCCCAGCCTGGTGCAGGTCTACAATTTTGTTTCTGGTGTCCTTTGACAGCTCTTTGGTCTTGGCCATGGTGGAGTTTGGAGTTGGACTGTTTGAGGTTGTGGACAGGTGTCTTTTATACTGATAACGAGTTCAAACAGATGCCATTAATACAGGTAACGAGTGGAGGACAGAGGAGCCTCTTAAAGAAGAAGTTACAGGTCTGTGAGAGCCAGAAATCTTGCTTGTTTGTAGGTGACCAAACACTTATTTTACCGAGGAATTTACCAAAAAATTCTTTAAAAATCCTACAATGTGATTTTCTGGATTTTTTTTTTTCTCATTTTGTCTCTCATAGTTGAGGTATACCTATGATGAAAATTACAGGCCTCTCTCATCTTTTTAAGTGGGAGAACTTGCACAATTGGTGGCTGACTAAATACTTTTTTGCCCCACTGTATTTGTATGTATCAATATACAGTACAGCCATATATTGTCAATGCATATATTGCTGTATATTGAAAAATATAAGCACTAGTTTCCAATATATGGAAATGTATTATGTAATATATCACGTTATATTTTGCAGTATATTCTCATATATTTTTGTTTTGTAAGGGTCTGGCGGGAGGTTCATTGACGATGACCTAGCGGGTATTGTTTGTTGAAGCAGCTATGAGCGGGCTCTTCCAGAGACAATCATTCTAAGCAGAGATTCTCCACAGCCTTCGTGAGGATGAAAATCAGTTCATGCTATCTGTTGGCCTGTGTTAACTCACTGGGGAGAAGGGTGCCAGGATCCACTCTGGAAAACGCCCAATCTTCTGTATCTGAAGGTTGTCAGTGACATAGAGTCATTAGTGACAGCGTTCTCCTCTGATCTGCCTAAAAAGATCAAACTGCTCATTGCCGACAAGGAGCACTGATCTTCAAGTGTAAAACACACCAGCGGCACAAAGTACTGCAGGGAGAGTGAAGCACACAGAACCTGTGTCAGTTGCTCAGCCCCATGACTCCACTCTTTCTTCCTCTGAGCGCAGCTGGGAAGGGAGAAACGGGAAAGCAGTAAGGGCGAGGCCACTTTCATTGAAGAAGGTGATCCACGAGAAAAGCAGGGCGAGACTCACAGTGAGGGGTTGTCTCAGTGAACACAACCTAGGGCTGCACAATTAGTCGAATGCAATTTCATGCGCAGCTTGTCAGTGAAGCACGGTTCTGTGATCAGTAGTCAATCTCCATCCGTGACTCCAAGTGACTCAAAATCGCCGTGCTTTCAAATGGAGCAGTATTCACTACTGATCACAGAGCCATACTTCACTGACAAGCTGTGCATAACAACATTCATAATCGCAGACTGATTTAATCGCATAATTATTAAATCAATCTGCGATTATGAAAGCTGTTTGTGCAGCTTTTCAGTGAATTACAGCTCTGTGTAGTAAATGCTGCTCCATCTGAATGCACAGTGAGTTTGAGTCACTTATAACATGCATTTGAAAAAACAACATGCGTCAAACGTCTTTCCAAACATGCAAAGCATTTATGAATCAATGCACGCAAAGCTCCGGGTCCTGACAACATTCCTGGTCGTGTACTGAGAGACTGTGCAGCGGAACTCACTGATGTCTTCACAGACATTTTCAACATCTCGCTGAGTCAGGCTGTTGTCCCCACATGCTTCAAGGCTACCACCATTATTCCAGTCCCGAAGAAGCCATCTCCATCCTGCTTCAATGACTACCGTCCAGTCGCACTTACTCCGATCCTCATGAAGTGCTTTGAACGGCTAGTCATGCATCATATCAAGTCTGCCCTCCCCCCCTCCCTGGACCCCTTCCAGTTTGCATATCGGTCCAACCGCTCGACCGATGATGCCATCGCCACTGCCCTCCACTCAGCACTCACACATCTGGACAAAAAAGACTCGTACGTCAGAATGCTGTTCATAGACTTCAGTTCAGCATTCAACACAATCATCCCTCAACAGCTCATTCACAAACTGGTCCAGCTGGGGCTCAACACCTCGCTGTGCAACTGGCTGTTGGACTTCCTGACTGGGAGACCTCAGGCAGTACGGGTCGGCAGTAACACATCCAGCACCATCACACTTAACACAGGGGCCCCTCAAGGATGTGTGCTGAGCCCCCTCCTCTTCACTCTGCTGACCCATGACTGCACACCGTCACACAGCTCCAACCTCTTCATTAAGTTTGCGGACGACACGACTGTGGTGGGTCTCATTAGTAACAGAGATGAGACAAACTACAGGTGCGAGGTGAGCCGCCTGGCCGGGTGGTGCAGTGACAACAATCTCTCTCTGAATGTGGAGAAGACGAAGGAGATTGTTGTTGACTTCAGGAGAGTGCACACTCAGCATGCTCCTCTGACCATAAACGGTGCGACCGTGGAAAGAGTGAGCAGCACCAAGTTCCTGGGTGTGCACATCACAGAGGACCTCTCCTGGACTGACAACACCGCAGCACTGGCCAAGAAAGCACAACAGCGTCTCTACTTCCTCCGCAAACTGAGGAGAGCCAGAGCCCCGGCCCCCATCATGTGCACCTTCTACAGAGGCACCATCGAGAGCATTCTAACGAGCTGCATCACTGTGTGGTATGGCGCCTGCAATGCGTCCTGCCGCAAGACACTCCAACGCATAGTGAGAGCAGCTGAGAGGATTGTTGGTGTCTCTCTCCCCTCCCTCCAGGACATCTACAACACCCGTCTCACCCGCAAAGCCCTCTGCATTGCGGGTGATCCCACCCACCCGACACACAGCTTCTTCAGTCTGCTGCCATCAGGGAGGAGACTGCGGAGTCTCCAGGCCAGGACCAGTAGACTGAAGGACAGCTTCATTCATCAGGCTGTCAGGAAGCTGAACTCCCTCCCGACCTTGCCCCCCCTCCCCTCTTTTGCCCCACGCACCACTGAACTCTGACCCCCCCCCTTACACACTGTGACCCGCACCAGTCACTTAGTGCACCACTGGACTGCCCACTACCTCAGTCAGTATTGAACTGACCCCACTCAACTACCTCTTCTGTCACTTTAAACAGCCTGATAAGCTATTTTTGCACTACACTCTTTATATCTGCACAGTTTTCGTTTTGTTAAGCTCTTTTTGCACTACACTCATATCTGCACAGTTTTGTTTTGTTTAGTTTTGTTTATTTAACCGATTTGCATTTCATCTGCCATGTGCCTTATGCCACTTAATCTAACTCTTTTCTACAATGTCCTTATTTGTATATCTGTATAGTTTGTTTTTATATTTTAAACTGTATTTATTTGCATTCTACGTCTACTGTTAGTGTTTTATTGTTAACTGTATGCACCATGGGTCTGAGAGTCACGCCATTTCAATTCTCTGTATGTATGTGCTGTACATGTGGCAGAATTGACAATAAAGCAGACTTTGACTTTGACTTGATGAACCTCTTGGCCAACAAAATACCACTTCAGTCAGGACCACTTTCGTCAAAGTATATTTATTGCAATTATATTGCATACTGTTAGTGTTGGCAGTATGGTTCTGTTCTGGGCAAAACTCCACACGCCTGTCCATGCAGCTATGCATGGACAGAGCAGGGAGAGCACCAAGTCAAACCCCCGTGGGGTACAGAATAGATCCAGTACATGCCTACATAATTACAATTAATAATTTACATGAGTTGTAGAAAATACAAATACATGGTAGAGAATACTTGCAATGTAGTGAACTGGAAAGAAACAAAGTCAGATTAGATTATAGGTTCATCTGGGTGGAGTTGGGGTTGGAGGAGGGAGTTTGTTTGGCAAGCAGAGATGCTATAGGAGAGATGCTGAAAGAATGGAATTAAATGGACCGCTGTGATAAGTGTCCAGACTGGATTGGTACACATCAGGCATGGGCA
>CM077230.1:21033791-21126291 GCA_039654775.1 Spinibarbus caldwelli | reverse complement strand
AATTTGCTCTTTGCAAAGATGATCTTCATGCTGAAGGAAAAATTCTGATAAATGGCACTCAGAGCTGACTTATATAGCAGTCAGCTCCACCCCTTTTAGCAGGCTGAAGCAAATTTGCCATAAAGCAAATTTACCATAGCTCAAGCTCAGTCATTCTGGCAACATATGCTGGGAAACTAACCTGGTCTGGCACAGGCTAGCTATCAGGCTAAGCCTGAGTTCCTCTAACACTGACCAACAGGAACACATTGATAGTATTTCCCACTGGCTCTCTCACATACAATTATTTGACTTTATTGTCAGTCCAAAAACTAAAAAAAAAAAAAAAAAAAAAAAAAGGTATAGAGAAAATGCAACTTAAATAAAAAAATATAGGCTATAACTGAATGCATTTAATGTAGTGTGCCCAAGATTTAATGACATTGTTGTAAGATATATTAAAACATTTTAACATGGTTACTCTATATTCAGCTGTATATTTATAGTTATTAGTTGAACATTACAATGTAAAATTGTTCTTTAAAGCATTAAACATGCTCAATAAAAAGTTAAAATGACTAAATTAAACATGAAAATAAACAGAAAACTTCAGGGTGCGTACACATTATCAATAAATTTCCATGACTTTTCCATGTCTTTTGAGACAATATTCATGACCTAATATTCCATTATTTTACAATAAGAATAAAAATCTGTTCAGATTATCATAGCATATGTTAACTAAAATGAATGACTATTAATGCTGTTGTTTGCTTTCTTGTTTTATGTGGCAAAGTGGTCAGGTAGAGGAAGTTATAGATAACAACAGACACAAATCCTGCAGTCGATTACGCCACCCGTAATATACCGGGACACAATAACCCTATTCAAGGGCACACAGGTTTGCTGCCAAAGGGTGAGCATGGAGACATGGACAAGGTATCAAAATTAAGCAGTTTATTTATATACGCAAAAAAAAAAAAAAAAAAAAAAAAAAACACAACATTAATTTAACAGTTGTTTTTGTACACAATCTTAAAATCACAAACCAAATAGAACAGTTAACTGGTACAAACAATAAACACATTCAAAAATAAAAGATTCTCACTTACATCCCACAACAGAACGATCTACTCCAAAAGGAGCGTGCACACACAAACACAAAAAAATTCAACAACTAATTACACAGTCAAATGAAGAAAAAAAAAAAAAAAAAAAAAAAAAAAAATGAACAGTCATATAAAGCAACAGGAGAAACAAAATGGCCGACCAAGGCCAAATATCTTACTTGCCTCCCAGCTAACTCGTACACAAGTTAACGAATTACTGCTCAGGAATGAGGAAAAAGAGAAACAAAACCCATATAAACAAAGTTAACCAAAATAAGACCAAGACAAAACAAAAACAAAAAAAAAAAAAAAAAATTTTAAACAGTTACCCAACAAACACTAAAAACAAAGCAGCAGTGCGGTCACATCACTGATGTACATTAGTCTCCGACCAAGTTACTGGAAACCCCTGGATGTGCAGTTACACCGAGAGAGATTTACCATGTAGCAAAATGCATGGTCGCTCACCATGCAAGACCATGGCCACTAGCATGCTGAAGGCCTAGCTGCTAAAACACAACAACGGGAGGATGCACCAAGCCCTATCTCTTGTTCATAATGACGTACTTCCTCAAAGGTCTAGTACCAAGCAATCAAACCCTTCACTTTTTATATTATCAATGCCAACACTGATAGGTTCATAGGATTTTAACCATGTTAACCAATCACAAAGGAGTAGGGACACTGATAGGTTCACAGGCTGGCATGACAACAGCCAATCAGACCTAGGCTATACCTTACCCGGCTACATTTAGTAATAAATGCAACTGCACCAGACGTGAAGGTCCTTGCACGATCCGAATTCCTGAAATTTTCGTATGCGTTTTTTCATTTTTTTTTTTTTTCCGTATTCGTCATCCTTTCCTATCAAAATGCATGTTACGGATGTGAAAATGCAGAAAATCGAACCTGATCCGAATTTTTTTTTTATGACTGAGGAAAGTTTCGGAGGCAGTGTGTAAACGTGATTGACACAAGGTTTTTTTTTTTTCTCCATTCTGTCACCGATGGACTTTTGGTTCCTTGCCGCTGTCACCTCTGGCTTGCTTAGCAGGGGACACTTCATTTCCAGCGATATTGTCGACTTGATTGCACAGATACTATTTAAACTGAACTGAGCTGGACAATGACATCACTAAATTCAATAATGAAATGCCTTTAACTGAAAATTGAGTGTTTAATCTTGTCATTTTACATTATTGACACACTATTTTCCTATTTTGATATTGGAAAGTTGCTTTGACACAATCTGTATTGTTAATAGTATTATATAAATAAAGGTGACTTGACAACGTGAGGTCATTTTATATATATATATATATATATATATATATATATATATATATATATATTTATTTATTTATATATAATATATTTTTACAGTGCGAAAATTTCGGATCAGTCTGCAATGACCTTTACTCCACACAGAGAACATATCGCTTCACTGAATATTATCATTTATTTAACTAGTTAAAATAAATTTAAATAAAATAAAATCATTTATTTTAGTTAAATGCAGGACCTGAATTTCGTTTTGGAAACTTTTCTCTTTCGCAACTGTTTACATTCACTTAAGAAAAAACTGACAATGCTTATGAGGATCCTCATTTTAATGTCATTTTGTGTGTATTTTTGCTGCTTAAACGCAACAAGCTGCGCAAATTAAGCCACTTAATTTTGTTTAGAGCCCTGTATTTCAGCCCAAGCCCGACGGGCCCCGAGTTATTTACGGCTTCGGTACAATTTTCATGTCATAGCTTAGATGCGGGCCGGGCATCGGGCTTGTTTTAGGCTTCCTCATTTTTATATTTTAGATATCCATCAATTATTATGGTGATGAAAAGGATTTGTCCGCACTGGTGGAAACAACATGATGCTACCTCGACTGTCAAGAGCGGCTCGGACAGTGTTTAGTGTCCAGCAGCAGCAGCGAGTGCTGGAAGAGTTCCGCGTTAAAGCGCACTCAATAAAGCTTGCCGCAAAACCCCAGCAAGTAATTACCATGATGAATGTGTCGGGGCCGGGGAAAAAAAATATTCGCTGAGTTTCGGTTCATTTTTGTGATGCAGAAAGCAGAATGCGCATTCTGTTGGTTTTCTAAAAAAAAAAAAAAAAAATCACAACCTACGCTGATATTGTGAGTGCACACAAATAAAAGTAGACCCTTAACAGTCCCGAATGATGTATTACTCTTACCTTTATGAATAAAAATAATGGTTGTTTCCACTGTTATAAGAAAAAAAAAAATTGCAAGTGATGGCACTGGCGACTCCCAAGTCCTGCAGAGCGCGCTTTAGCTTCCACTCTCCGCACAAACAATTGGATACACGCCTAGCACAAATGTAAACTAACATTGTGATATGCTTTTAAAGTATTTTATATATAGATTTTATTTAAGTCAAGTGGTGCTGATTTTAGAAGGCTAAATTGATCAAACATATAGGCTAACTCACTCTCTGCAGCTGGCCACTTGGTCGTTATACTTTAAAAACAAAATGTTGAATTTCCAATCTTGAGTTCCAAACATATTTCTAAATTAACTTCACTATTTTAATGGCTCCAACAGCAGCTGTGTAATTGGGAAGAGAGAGGGAGAGAGGCTCCAGTCTGGCCCATATCCAACACCTTGCTCCGGCCCACATACTGTGAAGAATATGGCACTTGGGCGGTCCGCTCCTGTTTGCTGAATTTGGGCCACAAGTAAGCCATAGGAAGGCCCAATGTCAGCCATGAATAAACCAGTTTGACTCGGGCTAGTAATTCTGATAAACTGTTGGACAAGGACCGGACTGGGACATATGTTTGAGGTCCGTACAGAGTTCTACTGAGCTTGATTGGTACCAAACTGAATTTGGTACTCGCAAGGCTTTATATGCGCCCTTTGGACGTGACTGAGCACACAGGAAACCGCCTCTGGAGCGCGCGCAAGTACCAAATGGCTTAAAAAGACGTGCAAATAAATAATACATTTTTGTGACGATGCAACAATGACCCGATTAGGCAAGTAACAATTCTGTTAACTGTACCAAAACGCGACCGAAAGGCTTGTATCGCAGCTGCAGCAGCTCTTTAGTGCAGAGGAGATGCGCCGAAGCCGTTTTAAGATAAAGTCAAAGAGAGAAGACGCGTTACAGCTGAATCACTCACACTGTTTTCAAGTGACTGATCTGATATTCTGTGTGGATTTATTTACTCATCAAACCTACGTGCTGTAGGCTATTGAATAAATGTGTGAATATTCATTTTAAAGTCGAAATCTGCGGGAATGAATAACTACACGATATATGCGCAATCCCGCACCGAAATTCAGGACCTGATTAAACATAATTATATTATAGAGAGATTTATGAAATAGATTTCCATGACTTTTCCAAAACTTTCTGGGTTAATTTATTTTTCCAAAACTTTTCCAGGCCTGGAAATTGCTGTTTTAAAATTCCATGACTTTTCCAGGTTTTTCATGACCGTACGAACCCTGAAACTTGAGCTAGTAATTAGGGATGTATTAGCTAGTTAACATTTGATTTACAGTTACTGCTGTCATAAAAATACACTGTACCTGTAGGTTTAAAATTCGATGTCACATTTAATGTCTAACAATAAATATTTTGGTAAAATATATATTTTACTCAAAATGTTTGCACTCCTATTCTATTGTGCTCCATCTGTTTAGCAAAGTGGATATATTTGTATGACTTTATAACATTTACAGATGAAGAATATAACTCTGACATGTCTGTTATGTTCTGAGGAAAACACCATGTCTAAAATGCACTAAACAGCACAAATATATTTGCTGTCTGTCATGGTGCATCATTTTGATTCATGATTGACATTAATGGCTGCCTAAGAATAAGCTTACATATCAAATTATTTTGACTCAGTCAACCTGGATCAAATTAGTGAGATTGCGTGAACTTAAATGGTCATTTATGGAACCGCTTTAGCCCCGATTGATTTGTTAGGGTATTTCAAGTCAGGTTTTTGACTTTAACCCCCACTTTTCTTAGCATCTTTTATGAAACAGGCCCCAGGACTTTACCCCATAATCATTTAACGCAAAGGGAGAGACCATTCGATAGGGAACCCCCTCACAGACACTTTTTTAATTAATAATAGGGTAATATAACACAATATAGTAAAAAGGTCATTTGTTAATTTAATATTGCATTGAAAAGTATAATAATAATAAAAATAACATTTTTATTTTGGATACAAATAGTAATATAAAAAGTCATATATTTTTGTCTTAATTCAATGTAATGTGTTTGACCTTGGGAATTTTATTTTGATGGAAAACTGCAGGAAGACCTCTGTTTAGTTGGCAACATTTTTATTTACTTATTATAAAACAGGTGAAAAATCTGCACCAAAAACAAAAAAAATATGGGAGGGAATTGGTTTGTAATGAACTTCAGGTGTGGGTAGAAATTCAAATGACT
Organism: Spinibarbus caldwelli; assembly: GCA_039654775.1. NCBI lineage: Eukaryota > Metazoa > Chordata > Actinopteri > Cypriniformes > Cyprinidae > Spinibarbus > Spinibarbus caldwelli. Next base: position 21,120,761 of record CM077230.1, on the reverse strand, counting down.
AGGAATTCATAGTGGTTGCAGCGCCATATTGTGAGATTGGTTCATCACTGAAGTTGTGCTCAACGTGCAGACATTTCATACAGGTATGTGGGTTAATAGTGTGATTTGTTTGTGCTTGCGATACGCAGAGGCGCATTAACGCATGGGCTTCAACGGGCTGAATCCCAGGGTCATAAACTGGGGAGAGGCCTAGGCCTACATAGCAAAATTCCTGAGGCCCAGATCAGGCCCTCACCTGACACTTTCATCTGGCCCACATACCGCATGGAATGATGGCACTTGGGCGGTCCACTCCTGTTTGCCAGATTTGGGCCACAAGTAAGCCAAAGGAAGGCCCAATGTCAGCCATGAATAAACCAAATAAAGCAGAACTGGCCCAAATCTGGGCCATATTGATTTTAATTCTGGCCCAGATCCAACACCTTGCTGCGGCCCACATACTGTGAAGAATGATGGCACTTGGGCGGTCCGCTCCTGTTTGCCAAATTTGGGCCACAAGTAAGCCAAAGGAAGGCCCAATGTCAGCCATGAATAAACCAAATAAAGCAGAACTGGCCCAAATCTGGGCCATATTGATTTTAATTCTGGCCCAGATCCAACACCTTGCTGCGGCCCACATACTGTGAAGAATGATGGCACTTGGGCGGTCCGCTCCTGTTTGCCAAATTTGGGCCACAAGTAAGCCATAGGAAGGCTGCATGTCAGCCATGAATAAACCAAATAAAGCAGAACTGGCCCAAATCTGGGCCACATTGATTTTAATTCTGGCCCAGATCCGGCCCATATCCAACACCTTGCTCCGGCCCACATACTGTGAAGAACATGGCACTTGGGCGGTCCGCTCCTGTTTGCCAAATTTGGGCCACAAGTAAGCCAAAGGAAGGCCCAATGTCAGCCATGAATAAACCAAATAAAGCAAAATTGTCCCAAATCTGGGCCACATTGATTTTAATTCTGGCCCAGATCCGGCCCATATCCAACAACTTGCTCCGGCCCACATATTGTGAAGAATATGACACTTGGGTGGTCCGCTCCTGTTTGCCAAATTTGGGCCACAAGTAAGCCATAGGAAGGCCGCATGTCAGCCATGAAAATAAATTAATGAAATAAAGCAGAAATGGCCCAAATCAAGGGCCACATTTATTTTAATTCTGGCCCAAATCCGGACCAGATCTAACACCTTGCTCTGGCCCACGTACTATGTAGAATGATGGCATTTGGGTAGTCCACAACTTTTTGCCTAATTTGGGCCACAAGCAAGCCACAGGAAGGCTGCATGGCAGCCATGACAATAAATAAATAAAAATAAAGCAGAACTGGCCCAAATCTGGGCCACATTTATTTTAATTCTGGCCCAGATCCAACACCTTGCTCCGGCTCACATTTCATGTGGAATAATGGCATTTGGGCAGTCAGGTCCTGTTTGCCAGATTTGGGCCTCAAGTAAACCTTAGCATTGTCGCATTTAAGCCATCCAAATAAACCAAAACTGGCCCTAATGTGGACCACAGTTGGTTTTTATTCTAACCCTGGTCTTCCCCGTATTCCTCATGTGGCCCACATGCTGCATTGAATGATGGCATTTTGGCAGTGGTCCACAAGCAGGCCACTGCACAGCCACATTTTAGCTAATAATGAACCAAATAAACCATAAATATACATTATTTTGGCCACACTAAGCCTTAAGTGAGTTATGCATCAACAATACTCAACAAATTTTTAAGAGAAATTTAAAAATGTCCTCTCTAAACGTTCAAATAAGTTCCAGAAACGTGTCCTACTTGGTAAAAACATCCTGACCCAGGTTTTGCACAAGCAGCAATTCAAATGTCACAGATAAATATTCAAAGACACATTACAATACTTTAAAATAAGTCCTTCACAAGTTTGAACCTAAATGCTTCTCACTCAGACTCTACTTACACAGTAAGTCTGTAAGTGTCACAGCTACGCTGTGTTAAAGAGCGCACAATGAAGATGAAAGGTTACATATCATAAGTTTTTAATCCAACAAGGGTAAATCCAAACACAATGTAGCACAGCAACATTTAAGACATGTAGACGTAAGACCAAACAAACTCAAAGTGAACATACAGGAACTTAAGTACTCAGATCAAACAAGGATAATTAACTAGGCACACCTGAACAGAAAAATAAATAAACATATAACATATAAAAAACTGCCATTAAAAGCCTGTTTAAAAAATAAATTGCTGCCTAGACAGCAACATAGTCGACACTGGTTGCTGTCTGGGTGGGTATGTAGCCTTCTTAAGACTCATATCCAGTTCATCCTGCATCAGTTAACTGTGCTGCATCCTACTAAAAGTAGCCAAATTCTATTAAGCCATATTTACAATTTCAAACTTCCACTTCAATTAGCCAGTGTCAAGTGCAACATCCAAACCAGAAGTGGCCCTCATCTGCTTTATAATATATAGGACATATTTGCCATTTGAAATGTGGGACAAATTAGGCTCACATTAGCCAGTGTTTACCATGCCATACCTTTACCAAAACTGGCCCAGATACTGTTTAGGATAACTGGGCCACATTTGTGGCATCATATGCGGGCCACTTTAAACTCACAGCCACATTAGCCAGTGCTTACCATGCCATATCTTTGGCAAAACTGTCCCAGATACTGTTTAGGATAACTGGGCCACATTTGTGCCATCATATGTGAGCCACTTTAGACTCACAGCCACATTAGCCAGTGCTCCCTGTGCCATATCGTTGCCAAAACTGGCCCAAATATGTTTTAGGATAACTGGGCCACATTTGTGGCATCATATAAGGGCCACTTTAAGCTCACAGCCACATTAGCCAGTGCTTACCATGCCATACCTTTGCCAAAACTGGCCCAGATACTGTTTAGGATAACTGGGCCACATTTGTGCTATCATATGCGGGCCACTTTAGACTCACAGCCACATTAGCCAGTGCTCCCTGTGCCATATCTTTGCCAAAACTGGCCCAAATATGTTTTAGGATAACTGGGCCACATTTGTGTCATCATATGTGGGCCACTTTAGACTCAAAGCCACATTAGCCAGTGCTCCCTATGCCATATATTTGCCAAAACAGGCCCAAATATGTTTTAGGATAACTGGGCCACATTTGTGGCATCATATGCGGGCCACTTTAAGCTCACAGCCACATTAATCAGTGCTTACCATGACATATCTTTGCCAAAACTGGCCCAGATACTGTTTAGGATAACTGGGCCACATCTGTGCCATCATATGCGGGCCACTTTAGACTTACAGCCACATTAGCCAGCGCTCCCTGTGCCATATCTTTGCCAAAACTAGCCCAGATATGGTTTTAGATAACTGGGCCACATTTGTGGCATCATATGCGGGCTCCTTTAGGCTCACAGCCACATTAGCCAGTGCTCCCTGTGCCATATCTTTGCCAAAACTGGCCCAAAGATGTTTTAGGATAGCTGGTTCACATTTTATTAAACATATGCGGACCACATTTGGTTTACACCCGATTAGCCTTTGTCGCAATATTTGGGCCATATTTACTATTTACCACATGGGCCACTTTAGGGTCACATTCAGATTACACATTGCCGTGAATACCACATCTTTGCCTACAGAGGCCCACATGTGATTTGATACATTTGGGCCATTTTTGCTGTTTTACATGTGGGCCACTTCAGGCTTACATCCATTTTGTACGGGCCATAAGAAGGCCAGCAGTGCTGTATCATTGCCTTAAGTGGCCCACATCCACATGCTATCTGGGTACTGCCTGCATGTAAATTATATTTTTCAAATACAACAGTATAACAGTACAAATACAATATTTTTCAATGACAACAGCATTCTGTAAACAAACTCACAACAGCATTTTCAGTGACTCCTTGCTGTGTGAAAGGAACTGGACAACTAGTTTTCTGTAACATCATACAGTATGAGTTCAGTAATTTACAAAGATGTGGATATAATCTATGTGTCAGCTGAAGATTTTAGATTCAGTCACTGTGTTCCATTAGGGGTGCTGCTTCAAAGTCTCAATTTTAATTTTAGGAGGTTTTAAATCCTGGTACAGAAAAAAAAAACATGAATCATAATATTGCTTAAAACTTTAAATGGCTATGATTTAATTAAATAATGTGAGCACAGCATGTTTCAAAAATAAAAACACAGTTAGCAATCACCAAATAGCCCACATTTATGCCACCTTACCAAGTGATAGTTTCAGTCCACTGATAAATAATGTTTTTGTGTAAAATTTTGTGTAATTGATGGCATTTAACTCCGTAACCTGGAAACTCACATTTCGCCCATATTTTCTTTTCATATAACCTCTGTATTATGCCTGTAGAAACATAGTGTTTACTTAATGCAACAGCTATAATTCTACTGTTCCAGAAGCGCCACCATCTGGCAAAGAGTGAATTTGTATAATTATTAATATTCACATTTTATGCAGAACAGTGTTGTAAATATTAACTGGCATATCAACCAGGAAAAATGCAAAATTTGACATAAATAATCAACAGGAACCTAAAATTAAAAAATAAATAATTAAATAAATAAATACAATTTTTATCTGGGGTAGAGGGGCCTACCTGAATGCTGTGGTCCAAGGGCCTCTGGATATTTTAAGGTACTCTTTTCACTCACTGTGGGGGAAGTGAGGCAGAAAAATATTTACCGTTGCAGTACCTCTTATGGGCTGTGTATGAGTGCTGAATTACCGGTAAATTGCATTTGCTTACAGTATATTTTGAAGTTGACTATTTATGAGATTTAAGTGATTGGTACACTGAACTCTCTTTGTTGAGGGGGTTAATATTTGCGTTTTTTGTTTCTAGTATTCCCTCTTCATTTTGAGTACAGTTTGAGGTCTGAGCACTGAGATTTGGTAACTGTGGTTTACTGCTGTGCACTTTCACTAAAGTTGCATTTGGTTGTCTTATCTGGTAACCATATGTATGGTTTCCTTATTTAAAGGGGAAGACCATTTCATGTGTTTAATTTTTGTGTGTGTTCTTTTATTTAATCTTTATTTGATTAGATATTTATGGAGCCCCTAGAACATGGTCGTGGAAAATATTTTTTCAAATATTTTGCGTTCTCTCGCAAAACTTTGCGTTCCCTCACAAAACTTTGCGTTCTCTCGCAAAGATGTTTGCGTTCCCTCGCAAAACTTTTGCGTTCTCTCGCAAAGATATTTGCGTTCCCTCGCAAAACTTTTGCTAGTTCAAGGCAAGGATTTGGGACATTCTAAAACGCTTAATGTGGCTTAATGTTTTAAAACAGTGACATTGGAGGGTTGTCAATAATTACTGTCAATACTAATAACATTATTAATAATAACCTTATTAATAATATTACTATTAATTAAGCAGAATAGCCCAGAATATGAACGCAACGCGCTGCACGTTAGGCTTCCATAGAAACGCTTAGCCTAAGGTAGGCTAATGAACAAAGACGGTGATTTAAAAAGACCAAATCTGTTTATTAAAAATATACTAAGAACAGAGAAGCATGAGAATATGCCCAGAATATGAACGGAACAGGACATTCTAAAACGCTTAACGTGAGAAACGCTTAACGTGGCTTAATGCATTACGTAATGCGCCACGTTAGCCCACTTTTCTATGGCTTATCATGTCAGCTCATATTTGGGCTCATCTGCTTGCATGTTCACATATATTTTTAATACTTTTTATAGCATATTTGCTCTTTTTTCCTCTTCATTAAGCCGCGTTAAGCGTTTTATGAACCACGGCAGCTGTATGAATTGCTGCAAGCTGTAAAGTAAGTGTTTGTCCGAGCTCAACTGGTTTTGCGAGGGAACGCAAACATCTTTCCGAGAGAATGCAAAAGTTTTGCGAGGGAACGCAAAGTTTCTCGAGGGAACGCAAAAGTTTTGCGAGGGAACGCAAAGTTTCTCGAGGGAACGCAAAAGTTTTGCGAGAGAACTCAAAATATTTGAAAAATATTTTTTTCTCCCGCCCCAATTTTTTCCACCACCATGTCCTATAAGGGGCTCTGTAGATATTTGATTTCACTGGATTACATTAAATATTGTTTGCTTTATTTTGCTTTTGTTATCTGTGTGGCATTGCCCTCCTCTTTTTGTTTGTTATTGTGGTTTGTGGTTGTGTACAGAGCCGGGCCTGCATAGACACATAGCCTCCTTTGGTGTAGGTGATCCAGGTGGTGCGGCACAGGCTGTGTGTTGTGTATGCATGCTGTGAGGTTTCTTTTTGTTTTGAGATCAGGACTGACCCTTCTTGCAATCTTGAGGACAGAGTTCCTTCTTCTATGGATTTTATTAATGATCCATGATTTATGTTTTAAATTGGTTTTTTAACCTTTGATGATCCATGCTAGCAAAATAAAATTGTGATATTTTGATACATTGAGTCATTGCGATTTTTTTTTTTTTTAATAGAATATTGTGGATTTGTGGAGTGGTCCTAGCTCCTGCCTTCATCAGGTGGTGTCTTGGTCAACTTACACTTCAGACACTACATGTAAAAACAAAAAAACGTGTTGTGTTAACAATGCACATTATGTGGAAGTCAAACTGACAGCAAAGACAAAGTGTGTGTAGCGGCATTTACTGCAAACCTAGTCACTCTAAAACTTCAAGCATTTAAAAAAACAAAAAAACAAAACAAAACAAAACAAAACCTGTTCAAAAGCAACAAGCAAAAATAAAACCTACATTTTCACTAGACCGTTCACACAGCCCCATATACAGACATCTGTAAATAAATGGAGTGCCCCATTGCACCTTCAGTAACATCAGACATCCTCAAATAGTGGTCCACAGTCCGGTTCCAGATGCTGGCTTGGTTCCAGACGGACTGACTGTCTGAGCAGCACGTCAAAACAACAGAATGTACATATGTATGTACATAATAATACATAATAATAATCTTATGGCACCATTTTCTCTAATATTTTTATCTAGAGCCAAATGCACTTCATTCAAGCCCCTTCTGCTTCTGCATGTTGCATCTCTGCTTCCAAGCACTACAAGAGCTGCAGATGACACGGACATAGTGAGGCTGTATTAGCACAAATAACATTAAATACGCCTTTTTGCTTCCAACTTTTTTCTCTTTTTGTTAAGTGCTTCCAACTGTTTTTCATCTGTTTATTTGTAATGAGACAAAGCAAAACACTGTTTTGACTCACACATTAAAAAGTTCTTTTTTTGGATGAAAGTTCTGTACAGTACTAAAATAAGTTTGTCCTTGCTGATTTGAGTTGATCTCACTAGATGGCAAATTATTAAAAAAAGATGGAAGCTATTATTTATGATCTCTGAAAATATGACTTCATCTTTAAATCAAATTAAAAATATTTTTGTCACGGTTCTATCTCTATGGGCTTTTAAGTGCAAGGTGCCATGCTCAATGGTAATGAAGTCTACTGCTGTTACTGAATATTTGCAATAATACCCTTTCTTAATGTGTTTAATAAAAACTAACTTGATTTAACAATTATAAAACTGTCCACAGATCAAGCCACGTCTAGTTCCAAAGTTTATCCAATGTTATTGCAGTCTTACATTAAAATAAATAAACTAATATGGACTTTAACAATTTTTGAGATTAAGAGCCAGGGTAACCTAACCTGGAACTGATAGCTTAGATTGGCCCTCAAGCCAGCTCTGTTAACAAAAATTATTATGTGTATAAAAAAAGTACAATAAAAATGTAGTTTTCTGTATTATAGCTTACTCCATAGCTATCTATTAATAACTCTAATAACTCTAAACTCTAATTTTGTTGCTTCAGCATTGTTTTATGTGTATGAAAGAACTGGAAAAAGAATTACCTATTTGAATATAAAAGTCAAAGGAACAGCATTTCACTGTGGACACTGGCATGAAGAATGTCACTGTCAGGCCAGGTTAACCTAACCTCTAACTGATATTTATGTTCAAATAAGTTGACAAGTTTTCTCTTGTGTGCAGTTTGATATGCAAATTGACATCTGTTAATAATTAATTTAAGAATTAATACTTGGTCAGCAAGAAACCACTATAAAAGGTCTGTTTCTCTGAGGTCTTCTTTACAAACCATTAGCCATGAGAGCTGTTGTGCTTGCCTTGACTGTGGCCCTTGTGGGTAAGTCAAAATATATTTATATATATATTTCTCATTTTCTCTCTTTATACCTATTTGAAAAACTCTTAGAACCTCTTGAAAATTCCTTTTTTTAAAAAAAGATTAATCTTTATTTCTTTCAGCAAGTCAACAGATCAACCTTGGTAAGTAATATGACTTGGAAATGAGTTTGTGCAAAATGAGTTTGTAAGTGGTGACTTACACTGCATTACTGCTTAAAATTAATGGTCTTAAAATCAGATTTAAATAAAAAATACTCTACCCTTTTCAGTCCCTAAGTTTGCCTCTGATAAGACCTATGTGTACAAGTATGAGGCTCAACTCTTGGGCGGTCTTCCTCAAGAAGGTCTGGCTAGAGCAGGTATAAAAGTCAACAGCAAGGTTCTCCTCACTGCTGTGACAGAGAACACCTTTCTGATGAAGGTAATGATTATTAAGAACTGTAGAAATGCTAAGATTTTCACAAGAAAACAACAACAAAAATGTCATCATTGGATGTTAAAAGCAACAATGCCCACATTCCAATGGAAAATGTCCCCTTACAGCTCAAGGACCCTCTAATCCACGAGTATGCTGGTTTTTGGCCCAAGGATCCATTTGTTCCTGCCACTAAGCTCACCTCAGCACTGGCTGCTCAGCTTCAGATTGCCATCAAGTTTGAGTATGCTAATGGTGTGGTTGGAAAGGTATTTGCCCCTGCAGGAGTCTCCCCTACAGTCATGAACTTCCACAGAGGTATCCTCAACATCCTTCAGCTCAACCTCAAGAAGACCCAGAACATCTATGAGCTGCAAGAGGTGAGAAAATAATCCTAAATACATTTATGAAGGCATTAAGAAAGCCTTTTTGAGTTATGCAATCTTATTTATTTATTTATTTCTCGTCCTTTAAGGCTGGAGTTCAGGGAGTGTGCAGGACCCACTATGTCATCAGTGAGGATCCAAAGGCCAACCACATTACTGTCACCAAATCTAAGGATCTGAGCCACTGCCAGGACAGAATCATGAAGGACGTTGGCTTGGCATACACTGAGAGGATTGAGGAATGCACAGAGGTAATGAACAAGACTGGAAAGACTTGAAATATTTCCTCAACAATATAATTTTAAAAATGTTAAATTCTTCACATTCCTTTCTTTCAACAGAGGGTCAAGAGTCTGATTGAAACTGCATCTTACAATTACATCATGAAACCATCTTCCACTGGTGTACTGATCAGTGAGGCAACAGTTCACGAAGTCCATCAGTTTTCACCCTTCAGTGAGATCCATGGTGCTGCCCAGATGGAAGCAAAGTATGACTGATCATCTGTGAGAAATATGAACTATAAATATACCCAACACATTTCATTACTTTAACTTGAAGTTTCAAAAATAATTATTTGTTTCAGACAAACCTTGACTTTTGTTGAGATTGGGAAGAACCCAGTTGATCCAATCAAAGCTGATTACGTGGCTCGTGGATCCCTGCAATATGTGTTTGCAACTGAGATTCTTCAGACCCCCATTCAACTACTGAAGATCAGTGATGCAAAAGCCCAGGTATGACTTTAACAATCTCCAAGTCAAATCCTTTGATCCATGCTGAAGACATCAACTGAGACTAGCTCTTACTTTCTTCTAGATTATCGAGGTCCTTAAGCACCTTGTTGCAAACAACGTGGACATGGTCCATGATGACGCTCCACTTAAGTTTGTTCAGCTCATCCAGCTCCTGCGTGCTGCCACGCTGGAGAACATTAAGGCTATCTGGGCTCAGTTCAAGGACAAACCAGCTTACAGGTACAATTTGTCAGCAATAAATGAATAGGAATTTTTTAAATTATGTATACATTTTAAACAATGACTCTGGTAGGCGCTGGCTCCTGGATGTTCTTCCTTCTGCTGGCACACCAGTCACTGTAAAATTCATCAAGGAGAAGTTCCTAGCTGATGAACTTACAGTTCCAGAGTTCATTCAGGCTCTTGTGGTTGCTCTGCAAATGGTCACTGCTGATTTGGACAACATCCAATTGACAGCTGTGAGTAAATATAACTATACTCAAAATGTTGTTCTTCAAATCTTGCCTAATTCAATTGAATAATTTCTTCATCTTGCTGAACAGAGTTTGGCTATGCATGAGAAAATTGCCAGAACCCCAGCTCTGCGTGAAGTTGTAATGCTTGGATATGGTTCCATGATTGCCAAGTACTGTGTTGCAGTTCCCACTTGCCCTGCCGATCTCCTCAGGGTAAACACATTAAGTCTTACGTTTCTACCAGTCATTTACTTGTTAATATTTGTCTAACTGTATGTGCTTCAATCTCCTCAGCCCATCCATGAGATTGCTGCAGAGGCAACTTCTAAGAATAACATTCCTGAAATCACTTTGGCTCTTAAAGTTCTGGGCAATGCTGGTCACCCTGCTAGTCTTAAACCCATCATGAAGCTCCTGCCTGGACTGAAAACTGCAGCTACATCTCTGCCCCTTAGAGTCCAGGTTGATGCCATCTTGGCCCTGAGGAACATTGCCAAGAAAGAACCCAAGCTGGCAAGTGTCAGACATTGTAGGAATGAATTACTATAAAACGACCCATTTTCTTCCAATAATAAACTGACCTTGTTTCTTGCCACAGGTTCAGCCAGTGGCCCTGCAGCTTGTATTGGATAGATCTCTCCACCCAGAAGTGCGCATGGTTGCTTGTATTGTGTTGTTTGAGGCCAAGCCATCAGTGGCTCTTGTCTCCAGTCTTGCTGGTGCTTTGAAGACTGAAACTAACATGCATGTTGTGAGCTTTGCTTATTCCCACATTAAGTCATTGACCAGAATGACTGCTCCTGATATGGCTGCTGTGTAAGAAAAACAAACCATTTTTATTTCATTTACTTTACCATGCCAAATGAGCACAAACCGAAAGTAATAATGGTTGTCTATTTCAGTGCTGGTGCAGCTAATGTTGCCATCAAGCTCATGAGCTGCAAGCTAGACAGACTTAGCTTCCGTTTCAGCAGAGCCCTTCAGCTGGATTTCTATCATAGTAAGTGTTGCAAAATTCTTAAGAAAGCTAACAAATGATGTGCTGAGTGTTTATTAAAATTTATAAAAGACTGCATCAATGGTATTCTTACCTTTGTCTCTGTGCAGCTCCACTTATGGTTGGAGCTGCTGGCAGTGCCTACATGATCAATGATGCTGCCACCATCCTGCCCAGAGCTGTTGTAGCTAAAGCACGTGCTTATCTGGCTGGAGCTGCTGCTGATGTTCTTGAGGTGGGCAAATCATTTTTTAAAATCTGATTCATGGTTTAAAAATCTTTTTGGCCTTCACTCAATTCATGCTCTCAAACAGATTGGTGTGAGAACTGAAGGAATCCAGGAGGATCTTCAGAAATCTCCTGCTGCAGATGAAAGTGTTGACCGTATCACACAGATTAAGCGCACCCTGAGAGCAGTACGTTTTCATGTCCAAAGCACTGTATAAGTTTATACTTATAAGCAATATTATAAACATGACTTTGGCAAAATGCGTATGATTTATGTTTTACCCCTTAAGCTCACAAACTGGAAGGACTTTTCAAATCAGCCATTGGCTTCAGGCTACATCAAATTACTTGGACAAGAAGTGGCTTTTGTCAAGATTGACAAGACCATCATTGAAGAAGCTATACGGGTATTGTGCTGTAGTTTATCTTTCATTACTTTATTATTTTTTTTAGATCTGTCTCACAAATAATTCTCATAATTAGAATTAATATTCTCATAAACACTATTCCCAGATTGTGACTGGACCCAAAGCACGTCAACTGTTGAAGGAGGCACTTGAAGCTTTGCAGAAAGGAATTGCCTTGCAGTATGCCAAACCCCTGCTTGCAGCTGAAGTGCGTCGTATCTTGCCAACCGCAGCTGGTCTGCCCATGGAGTTCAGTTTGTACACTGCTGCTGTTGCTGCTGCGAGTGTCAAAGGTATGTTTTTTTCTTAGAATTTTATATCCTTTCTTCTGATATGAGGGGGGTCATTACTAAGGTTGATGTTGTTCCATTCATCCTTCTAGTTCAGGCCTCCATTACACCTCCTCTCCCTGAGGAGATTGAGACTATGACTATTGCACAGCTGAAGCAGACTGATGTTCAACTCCAAGCTGAAGCTAGAGCAAGGTACACATTTACAGCTACATTCACAGAGATTAGATATAATGCACACAACAATCGCTTTACAAACAATCTCCTTTATTCTTTCAGTATTGCTCTCCAGACCTTTGCTGTGATGGGAGTGAACACTGCCTTGATCCAAGCTGCTGTTATGATGAGAGGAAAGATCCGTATAATTGCTCCTGGAAAAGTGGCTGTAAGAGCAAACATTCTCAAGGGCAACTACAAGGTGGAGGTTCTACCTGTTGAGGTTCCTGAATATGTCGCTGCTGTGAGGTAATGAAATCTTAACGATGCCAGTGTAGCAAACATTTTGAATCAATTATTAATTCATATTATTTCTGAAAAGTGAAATGCAAGTCACCTTCTTCTTGTTCCAACAGCCTTGAGACTGTTGCTGTGGTCAGAAACATTGAAGCGCCCACTGCTGAGAGGACTGTTCCTTTAGTACCCGAGTCCCAGACACCTGGTGATTATCAGGTAAACTTTGAACACACACACAATGTATATGTGTTAGTATGCGGAGCATTAGTATTCGTTTGCTTCATATTGTAAGACTCATTATAATACTTGATTTTTCTTTCCAGTCATCTGAGAATCAAGATAAGGTTCCTGTGAGAGCTCCTTCTCCATTCCACAAGACTCTCTGTTTTGCTGTCCCATACATTGAAATCAAGGGATGCATTGAGGTGCACTCTCGCAATGCTGCTTTTATCAGAAATGATCCTCTGTTCTACATAATTGGACAACACTCAGCACGTGCTACAGTGACAAGAGGTATACTTACAGAAATTATTACATTCATGAAACTCAAGGATTTTCAAATAAAATGATAATTAAGGGTTTGTTGTTTTGAGTTTAGCTGAAGGTCCTACAGTTGAAAGACTGGAGCTTGAAGTCCATTTTGGTCCTAAAGCTGCCGAGAGTGTTTCTAAGCAAATCAGGATCATTGATGAGGAGACTCAAGAAGGAAAGGCTTTCCTGTTGAAACTGAAGGAAATCCTGGAAACTGAAACTAGAAACAGGACCTCCTCTTCTGAAAGCAAAAGCAAAAGCAAAAGCAAAAGCCAAAGCAAAAGCAGAAGCAGCAGCAGCAGCAGCAGCATCATCAGCAAAAGCAGTTCAAGCTCCTCCATGTCCAGCTCTCGCACGACTGAGGTGAGGACAAGGAATGTCATGTGTTGGTTAAATCACCAATGTATGTGTCATAAATCTGTATATTCATTTGCACTGAATATTTTTTATTGATTTTCAGACTTCCACCACCATGGAGCCTTTCAGGAGATTCCACAAGGATATGGTAACTACTGAAAATAATTTTGTCAACAATTTAGTTTATTTAGATCAGACACTTATCATGTTTATAACCTTATTTTGCTTGCAGTATTTGGCACCCCATGGTGGCTCAAAGAAAGATAGCAGTGGAAGTACTGAGCGTATCCAGAGACAGGTGAATCAATTAGTGTCATTTGTTTGGTCATAATAACACAAAACTCCAATTAAAATATGATATTTAATATTTGTATGGTTTATGCTTACAGGATAAGTTCATCGGAAAAGGAACTCCACCTCTTTTTGTTGTTATTGCCCGTGCTGTGACAGCTGACCAAAAGCCGCTGGGCTACCAACTTGCTGCTTACTTTGACAAATCATCTGCAAGAGTGCAACTTCTTGTTACTTCCATTGATGAAAATGACAACCAGAAGCTCTGTATTGATAGTGTTCTGCGGAGCTATCACAAAGTGACTGTAAGACTGGAAGTGTGATTTAAAAAATTGTAGGGAATAAATTTTTCTCAGATTTAAGCATAATTAAGCATAAATCTGTTTTTCAGACCAAGGTTGCTTGGGGTCCAGAGTGCCAGCAGTATGCAGTCACTGTTAAAGCTGAGGCTGGTGTACTGGGTGAATTCCCTGCTGCGCGTTTAGAGCTGGAATGGGAGAGGCTGCCAATTATTGTCACCACCTATGCTAAAAAGTAATGTTCATCAGCACAGAACAACAAATGTGTAGTGTAGAAAACTGCACTGGTTTAATCATCTACTCTTCTCTGTGTATCCTGTCACAATTAGACTGTCCAAACACATCCCTATGGTGGCTTGCAAGGCGGGATTCCGACTTGAAAGTGCGAAGAACAGACCGAAAGAGATTGAACTTACTGCAGCCTTGCCAACTCAGAGGTCCTTGAATGTCTATGTCAAGTTCCCAGAGGTGAAATAGTTTTCCTTCAAATTATGACTCTCACAGAGAGATAAAAAACACAACTAATTAAGTTTCTTCCTCCTGCTCTAGATGACACTGTCAAGAATGCGTATGCCTCTCCCCTTCAGCATTCCCATCAATCCAGATGGATCTCTTTCCATTCGAATCGATAAGAACATTTTCTCCTGGGACCAGAAACATATCAAAGAAGAATAAGATGTGGAGAATTACATTTTACATTTAAGAAAATGTGAGCTGTATTCACATGTAATTGATTGGTTTTTGACAGTTTAATTGAATTTTACCACTGCTGTGATGCAAGTGACACTAATAAACACCCTGCAAGTTAATGAGTTGACAACTGTTTTTACTTCACAGTAATTTCCAGCATTACTTGCTGATTGTTAAATAATGTGAATGTACAGGTGGAATGGCATTTTTGAGAAACTTGAAATAATTGAATAATAATTATGTTCAATTTGGTTCTATATTCTAATAAGGATAAATTGGTACACATACTAGATACTAGAGCAATACTAGAGCAAGAACAATTACAAGAAGGACAGCAGTTCTTCTCAGAAAACCACAAAAAAAATCTAAAACATTGACCGGTATTTTAAAGAACCATGAGAAAGCAAAAAACCCTAGGTTTACCTTAACACGGGAAGGGTTGATCCTGAGAATTTTTATTTAAATGAAGATATAAATATCCAAAAATCTCCTTTTCACAATTGACCTATCGGTAAGCTCCTCCCCTTGAACACAGATGAGCCAATGGCAGTTGAGTGTCAGTTGCACGGGGACCGCAAGTCGGACATCTTCAGGTTTTAGCACCATAGAGAAACACTGGAAGATCCAAAGCTCTTATCTGTTTGATGGCGTTTACAGTACAAAAATGTTAAAACAATGTGCCTGGGGTACTTCTAACACTGATTGCAGGTATCCTGAGAGGATAGGCAATTGATTTAGGAAATTTATATTGTAATTCATCAACGTTCATTTTCTGGTTGTCATACTCTCATTAACCCTCTGGTGCTTGCTGTTCGGTCATTTTAGACCGGAAAAAAAATGTTTCGAATTTTTAATCGCTACTTCATCGGAATGGTATGAAACTTGGTGACCTTTATGGCAGTCACTATGTGACCACAAAAATAAAAATAAAAATTGTGGACTTGATTCGAAAAAGCTAAATGGCCATAAAACAAATAGTCACACTTGTGTTGTTCGCGGTCAAAAATGACCACCATTGGAAATTAATGGGAAATACCCAAAAACACGAAATACAGAGAATTTTTTGTGCCTACAATCTACAAATCATTCACGATGCAGAAAAAGAGTGCACTGGGGTGACACTCTAAAATATCAAGAGTGCAAAATAGACACTCCACCCACCCCCCCACCCCCAGCAGACACACTCAAACACACACTCACAGACGCACACACACAACACACTATTATACACACACAAATGAACTGGTGTGGCTGTAACAATATGGCAAAATTGAACCAGAAGACTCAAATAAGTGGTTGAAGTCAGATTGATTAATCTCTGATAAAGCATTCCTGCTCATTTTTGTTACATTTTTTGTTGAATTTTGATTGTGTAACAAAATGCCTTTCTCTGTGTTCAGGTTTGACTGTAGTAAAATGAATGCAAAAACTAACATTTCAAACCAAAATTTAAACAAAACAAAAAATTGAAACCTTTACAAAAAGTTGTCTTTGAGAATGTCTAAATATATATCCAGATCCACAGCTTAATAAAAATAAGTCTTTATGCCTAAAAACCACTAGAGAGTTTATAAGCCTTTTATATAGAGCTATATAGGAATCTAGCGGCTAAACCATGGAATTGCAGATGTTTTTCTTTTTTTTACTCAGACCAGATGGCACTAATCTGACTTCAAAAATTGGATTTTAAAGGCATTAACATGAAATACTGCCATAATTGAAAAGTAATATCAAAATCTTTGATTTTTTTTTATTATTATTATTTTCAATGGGAAAATATTGATCATAATTATTGCATAAATATTAATTAGTACCATGAAATTCTCTCAAAATAAAAAAGAAAAATATTATGGAACAAAAATATATTACATTGATTTTACTGAAAATGAAAAAAAGTTACATTTCGGGTGTTCGATCAGTTTTGACTGTGAACAACACAAGTGTGACCCCCAAATGAACAATACCAGAGGGTTAAGTTACAATTTTCATCTGCTCAAGCAGAATGTTAATGTCATCTTGTGCTTCAGCAAAGTATATCTAGCTAAAAGTAGCTTAAAGTTAATCCAATGTATATCTAGCTAAAAGTAGCATAAAGTTAAAGTGAATCCATGCTAACATACAAACCAAAATGGCTAACTGTTCTTGCGTCATGTACAGTGTAGTTCAAAAACACACAAAAAAGAAGGTCTGCATTTCAGTGCCTCTCTCTATTAACCCTCTGGTATTGTTCATTTGGGGGTCACACTTGTGTTGTTCGCGGTCAAAACTGACCGAACACCCGAAATGTAACTTTTTTATTTTCAGTAAAATCAATGTAATATATTTTTGTTCCATACTATTTTTTCTTTTTCATTTTGTATTTTGAGAGAATTTCATGGTACTAATTAATATTTATGCAATAATTATGAACAATATTTTCCCATTGAAAAGTATACAAAAAAGATTTTGATATTACTTTTCAATTATGGCAGTATTTCATGTTAAAATAGAGACAATGCCTTTAAAATCCAATTTTTGAAGTCAGATTAGTGCCATCTGGTCTGAGTAAAACAAGAAAAACATGTGCAATTCCATGGTTTAGCCACTAGATTCCTATATAGTTCTATGTAAAAGGCTTACAAACTCTCTAGTGGTTTTTATGCACAAAGACTTATTTTTATTAAATTGTGGATCTGGAAATATATTTAGACATTCTCAAAGACATATGTTTAGATTTTTTTATTTTTTATTTTTTTTTTAAATGTTAGTTTTTGCATTAATTGTTACTACAGTCAAACCTGAACACAGAGAAAGGCATTTTGTTACATATAACATGAAAATTCAACAAAAATGTAACAAAACGAACAGGAATGCTTTATCAGAGATTAATAAATCTGATTTCAACCTCTGATTTGAGTCTTCTGGCTCAATTTTGCCATATTGTTACAGCCACACCAGTTCATTTGTGTGCGTATAATAGTGTGCTGTGTGTGTATGTCTGTGAGTGTGTGAGTGTGTGTGTCTGTTTTGTACTCTTGATGTTTTAGTGTGTAACCCCTACCTTGGTGTCTGTGTTTTGACTACATTTTTGGCCGAATTATTGATTTTATTTCATACATTTGCAGAAACATGCATTGTGTTATAGTCACACTAATTCATATGAGTGTTTATCATGGGGGGGTGGGGGGTGAGCGGAGTGTGTCCATTTTGCACTCTTGATATTTTAGAGCGTCACCCCTTTATTGCTGTGCACTCTTTTTCTTTTTAAGTATACATTTTAATGCAGGAGTTTCACCTGTCAAAACATATTTTTGCTCTATAGTATTGCAGTTTTTTAACTTAAAGGGATAATTCACTCAAAAATGAAAATTCTGTCATTAATTACTCACTCTCATGTCGTTCCAAACCCGTAAGACCTCCGTTCATCTTCGGAACACAAATTAAGATATTTTTGATGAAATCTGAGAGCTCTCAGACCCTATCATGTTTTCTTTGCGCAAAAAGTATTCTCGTGGCTTCGTAAAATTACAGTTGACAGACTGATGTCACATGAACTACTTTGTCGATCAACTAGGTACTTTTCTGGACCTTGATCGTGTTAGGACCCTTGCTGTCTATGGGAGGGTCAGAGAGCTCTCAGATTCCATCAAAAAATATCTTAATTTGTGTTCTGAAGATGAACGGAGGTCTTACGGGTTTGGAACGACATGAGGGTGAGTAATTAATGACAGAATTTTCATTTTTGGGTGAACTATCCATTTAAGTCATATATCTGAGTACATCTTCCACCACTGCAGGTACACCAAAGGTGATGCAGCTGGACTTACCCACTCCTCTGTCAACCTTACATTCAAGCACCTGGCTAGAGGTGGACTTGCCCACGCTACTGGTTGAGAGTACCAAGTTCTTTGATAACCTACATCTGACACAGCAAAACACTGTCAACAAATTACTACTAATATTTCAACCTGTGGTGTTGAAATTCATGATAATCTAGATAATTAACTAATGAACTAACAAACCTTTTTCCAGTGTTTGGTAGTTGAGGAGGAGACCAGGGAGCAAAGCAAAAGTAGGGTATGGTTTAATCAGAGGGCAGGGAGAGTCACAGGGTCAGTATTCTACAATTTAAAATTAAAAAGATTATGTTTTTAGCCAAGCATTCACATAACACATCTCATAACCTTGAACTCCACACTCAAAAAATGATTCTTGGCACAATTTTTTATTAAGTATTTGCATCTATTTGATTTTATTTAAGTAATAGTTTTTTTTTTTTTTTGTTTTTTACAAATTTATGTACTCTGATTACTTAGAATCAATATAAATCTGTTAATTATCAAAACTATTAGATTTAATCAGTTAAAAATTATGAATAGGGTTTAAATACAGCTGGCTCTGAAACAAGTCAGATCCAATTAGTTAAACTGCATGAGATTGGTTTACATACAAATGAATCATTTACCATACTCCAGTCGGTAAGTGGCGGTACTGCACAATGACGTGTCTAAAGAGGCTTTGGTAATGCTCAGGGCTACAGAGAGGGTATGGCGCAAATCACAAAATCCTACTGACCTTAATTTATATCGACCACTCCTCTCTGACTTTTCTGCTAATGTCTCTACTGCTAAAAGAACATACTATCACGACAAAATTAACAATTCGCCTAACTCTCGCATACTCTTTAAAACATTCTCCTCCCTCCTTTGTCCTCCTCCTCCCCCTCCTTCATCAACTCTAATAGCTGATGACTTTGCCACATTCTTCATTAATAAAATTACTAACCTCACTGCACAATTCTCCACACCACAAACTGTCAAACACATCTTACCATCAAACATACACTCATTCACATCCTTCTCTCCACTCTCTGAGGCAGAAGTCTCTAAACTCATCCTTTCCAGTCATCCTACTACTTGTCCGCTTGATCCTATTCCATCCCATCTCCTTCAAACCATTTCTCCTGCAGTTGTACCTGCACTCACTCACATCGTTAACACATCCCTTCACACTGGAGTTTTTCCCTCAGCATTTAAACAGACTCGTATAACCCCACTTCTTAAGAAACCCACTCTTAACCCAACTCTTTTAGGGAACTATAGACCGGTTTCCCTTCTACCTTTCATTGCAAAAACACTTGAACGTGTTGTGTTAAACCAAGTCTCTGCCTTTCTCACACAGAACAACCTCCTGGACAGCAACCAGTGTGGCTTCAGAAGTGGACATTCGACCGAAACTGCCTTGCTTTCAGTTGTTGAAGCCCTAAGACTTGCAAGAGTGGCTTCCAAGTCTTCATTACTTATCTTGCTGGATCTATCCGCTGCTTTTGATACAGTCAACCACCAGATCCTCCTGTCAACCCTATTGAGAAAGGGCATTTCAGGAACCGCACTCCAGTGGTTTGAGTCTTATCTCTCAGATAGATCCTTCAAGTTATCTTGGAGAGATGAAGTATCCATGTCGCAACATCTAGCTACTGGAGTGCCTCAGGGCTCAGTCCTTGCACCACTTCTCTTCTCTGTCTACATGGCATCACTAGGTTCTGTCATTCTGAAACATGGCTTTTCATATCCCTGCTATGCTGATGACACTCAACTCTACCTCTCATTCCATCCTGATGATCCGACGATAGCTGGTCGCATCTCAGCATGTATAACAGACATTTCTTACTGGATGAAGGACCATCACCTTCAACTCAACCTAGCTAAGACAGAACTGCTTGTAGTTTCAGCAAACCCATCACTTCATCACAATTTCACCTTCCAGTTAGGCTCATCAACCATTACTTCTTCAAAAACAGCCAGAAACCTTGGAGTTGTGATTGATGATAAGCTGAATTTCTCAGACCACATTGCTAAAACTGCCCGGTCCTGCAGATTTGCTTTATACAATATTAGGAAGATCTGCACTGGCTACCAATAGCGGCTCGCATAAAATTCAAGGCATTAATGTTTGCCTACAAAACCACCTTTGGCTCTGCACCCCTTTACCTAAATTCAGTACTTCAGACCTATGTTCCCTCTAGAAACTTGCGTTCTGCAGGTGAACGCCGCATTATTGTGCCATCCCAAAAAGGCACAAAATCACTTTCACTGACTTTTTCATTAACTGTTCCCATCTGGTGGAATGACCTGCCCAACTCAATCCGAGCAGCTGAATCCTTAGCCATCCTCAAGAAACGGCTAAAAACCCATCTCTTCCATCTTTATTTGACCCTCTAACTCTAGCATTCTCTTTTCTAATTCTATTTTATCTATCTGCCTTCTTTTTATTTAAAAAAAAAAATAAAAATACACACTTGACCCTCTATCAATTGCATATTTATTCTCTAACTGCTAGATTTTCTTGAAAAACGAACACTACCTTTCTTTTCTATATTCTACCTACTTGTTTTCTTTAAAAAAAACAAACAAACAAACAAACAAAAAAAACCTTGCTAAGTGTAGTGCATTAGGCTAACTGTGACTTGTCATAGCGCTTTCATGTTGTTGCTCTTTTGTTGGTTTTGATTGCTTCTATTGTCCTCATTTGTAAGTCGCTTTGGATAAAAGCATCTGCTAAATGACTAAATGTAAATGTAATGTAATGTAATGTAAATGTTTAACCACTATACAGGTGCATCTCAAAAAAATTAGAATATTGTGAAAAACTTCATTTTCTTTTGTAACATTTCAAAAAGTGAAATTTTCATATATTCTAGATTCATTTCATGTAAAGTAAAACATTTCAAAAGTTTTTTTGTTTTGTTTTAATTTAGATGATTAGAGCTTACAGCTCATGAAAGTCAAAAATCCAGTATCTCAAAAAATTAGAATATTTACATTTGAGTTTCATTAAATGGCCATCCCTACAGTATAAATTCCGGGTATCTCTTGTTCTTTGAAACCACAATAATGGGGAAGACTACTGACTTGGCAATGGTCCAGAAGACAATCATTGACACCCTCCACAAAGAGGGTAAGTCACAGTAGGTCATTACTGAAAGGGGTAGCTGTTCACAGAGTGCTGTATCAAAGCATATTAAATACAAAGTTGACTGGAAGGAAGAAATTAAGTAGGAAAAGGTGCACAAGCAACAGGGATGACCGCAAGCTTGAGAATACTGTCAAAGCAAAGCCGATTCAAACACTTGGGAGAGCTTCACAAGGAGTGGACTGAAGCCGGAGTTGACACATCAAGAGTCACCATGCTCAGACATCTTCAGGAAAAGGGCTACCAAGCCACTTCTGAAACAGAAACAATGTCAGAAGCATCTTACCTGGGTTAAGGAGAAAAAGAACTGGACTGTTGCTCAGTGGTCCAAAGTCTTCTTTTCAGATAAAAGTAAATTTTGCATTTCATTTGGAAATCAAGGTCTGGAGTAAGACAGCAGAGGCACAGAAACACAGAAAGTTTCTGAAGTCAGTGATGATTTGGGGTACTGTGACGTCTGCTGGTGTTGGTCCATTGTGCTTTATCAAGTCCAAAGTCAATGCAGCCGTCTATTAGGAGATTTTGGTGCACTTTATGCTTCCATCTGCTGATAAGCTTTATGGAGATGCTGATTTTCTTTTCCAGCAGGACTTTAGCACCTGCCCACAGTTCCAAAATCATTTCCAAGTGGCTTGCTGACCATGATATATACAATATATACAAAAGAATCCATTATTATATATTGTGTTTTTGCTATTTTGTATATTTGTATATTATTCTTTTTATTATCTGTGTCCTGTTCTGTCGATGTCATTCTGTTGCACTGTGGAGCTTCTGTCACTATAACAAATTCCTCGTATGTGTAAACACCTGGCAATAAAGCTCATTTTCATTCTCGTTCTCATATTACTGTGCTTGATTGGCCAGCAAACATGCCTGGCCTGGACCCCATATGGAATCTATGGGATATTTTCAAGAGAAAGATGAGAAACAGTCGATCCAACAATACAGACGAGCTGAAGGCTCAATAGTGCCTCAGCAGTGCCACAGGCTGATTGCTTCCATGTCACACCTCACTGATGCTGTCATTTGTGCTAAAGGAGCCCCGACCAAGTATTGAGTGCGTAAATCAACATACTTTAAAGAACTGGAACTATTTTTGATTGATCTTAGGAAATATTGTAATATTGTGAGATACTGGATTTTTGACTTTCATGAGCTATATGTTCTAATCATCAAAATGAAAACAAACTTTTGAAATGTTTTACTTTATTCATGTAATGAATCTAGAATATATGAAAGTTTCACTTTTTGAAATAAGTTACAAAAGAAAATGAACTTTTTTACAATATTCAAATTTTTTGAGATGCACCTGTAGAGACATCAGAGCCAAATTCCAGAAGATCTTGCCGAGGTGGGGTGCTCTCGGTGGGTTTATGAGCGCTGAGTGGCCACTGACGCCCTGGAGCTCACACCTCTGAAAACGTCAAAGCACATTTTCAAATAGATGCTATCTTTATTAAAAAAAACGCATATTTTAAGTCCAAACAAGTACATTCTCACCTAAAAAACTCTTAAAACTAAATTCCGTGACACAAAACAGTATTATTTTTAAAATTATAGTGGATTTGGGCATCCGCCATGACACTCGCTGTGAAAAATACGGCAAGCGGAGTGATAGAAATGGTGAAACGTCTGTTGGAATTCTTTTGGACTCTAATATCACACTCTTATCAGCCAATCAGATTCGAGGACCAGAAAGAACTGTTGTGTATACACACACACACACACATACATATATATATTTATATATATATTAGGGGTGTCAATTAACGCGTTAACGCATACGATTAATCTAAAATCTTTAACGCGTTAATATTTTTTTAACGCAAATTAATCATGTGATAAAGTTTGACCCCAACTTCTTCCCGTCATGGCAGCGCGGAAGGTTATCTGTCATTGTGTGCTAAGGGTACAGTGAACCAGTGTTGCTATGGTAGCGGCACAAGTGGGCTATTTTGAAAATACAGTCGTGGGAAAAATTACAGAGCCTCGGGTTGTGTTTTTTTTGCGCTACTTTTATAATGTACCGATGCCGCCCAAAGTGTATATAGTCAAATGAAAATTAAAATAGATCCTTTTACTAATGTGTATTATAGTTGGAATGTATACCTGGCAACTTAAGAACGGAGAGGCGGTTATAACATCACAAATAACGTGAGTTTCAGCCAGAGCACATGTTAAGACTTTTACACAGCAGAAATAAACATGACAACAGCCACTATAGATTATACAAGATAATAAACACACGATTACGATAGGATATGGTTTGTATGTGATTTTCTTGAGATGAATGTGTACATCTGAAATGCTAATTTGTGCAGCGATATAAAAGGCTATAAAGAGCATATTTTAACAACAGTAAACGACCAAATTCCACATGTGATCGCAAAAGGAAGTTATTACAAACACTCGATGGTGGTTTAAAGTGAGTTCTGAGTAAAAGTGTACTATTAATCTCATAAATTGTCTAATGAAGCATGATGCTAATGTTAGCGCTAATGCACCTGCAGAACAGGTCCAATTCTTCTTCATAATGCATTTTGTCATAATACTTCACGTAAGGTCGCAAGAAAATGTTTTGTTGTATTTATTTAGAAATACTTTTAATAATAGTTGGGTAAATGTATACTGGGATTGAAGCGATGTGGCTTAGTAAATGTTTTATTGCCAGTATAAAGACTGATAATGGCTGAATAAAAACAAAAGAATAATGATAAAAGAATAATAAGGATTATGTCTCGTACCTGGCGGAAGTGTGAAAGGTTCTGTTTCCTTAAACTAGTTTGTCATGCATTTCATTTCAACACATTTACAGGTAAATCCTAGTATTTTAAATTTGCGATTAATCATGATTAATCACAGTCCATGACTGTGATTAACGCGATTAAATTTTTTAATCGATTGACAGCACTAATATATATATATATTAGGGGTGTAACGATACACGTATTCGTATTGAACCGTGCAGTACGAGGCTTTCAGTTCGGTATGCATTACAAACCGAACGATTCGTTGGGACTAATCCTAAACAGCATATTATGCTATTAGGTTAGATTAGTGCACGTGCGCATTTAGAGTGCGTTCTTTCACTGCATGATTCAGTCTATTCAAATTCATTTAGAATGATCACAAAATTCGAGATATGGGGGCAGAAAATGTATATATTTACATAATTTCATATAGTTAATCAATATCAAAGAAGAGTGCCGTTTTTTCTCTCCAAAAATCAGCATTAATACAAATGATTTTACAACAGTTCAATAAGCAAGAAGTTAATTAAGAGACTAACGTTTTAGACAGCATATTGCCTGTTTTTGCTCAATTTTGACAACAAAAATGATTCCAAAACCACCCACAGCACTGTTTTGCGTCTCTGAGCAACATGACGGCGTTTCGTTCCTGAATGAATCAACCGTTAAATGATTCGGTTTAATCGCAATGACTCACTTATTAACAATGACTTGCTGCCACCTGTTGGCGGTTTTAATTTCACTTTTAAAGTATCTTTTAATTTTTTTTTATTAATTTCAAACATCAGTTGTCAACATTTTATGTTTAAAACATCAAAACATTATTTATGCAAAACCCAATGATAGAGAGTGCGTCTCGGGGTCCTGGTGCTGTAGGGCCAAGGTGCTCTCTGGTCTAGGGTTTATCACAGTCCATAAAAAAATACTTCAGAATGACCGTGACACTCTTGTGAATTAAAAAGCCTTTATTATCAAATGGCTACATCCAAAAAGTCTAAAAACTCTCCAACACGTTTCGGCACATGCCTTCTTCATGAGAGCAAACAAGCAGCTTAGCACAGGTGAAAGCAGTGTCAATCATTAAAGTCCGTGTAAAGTCAATTCTGAGAATTGTTTGTAAACACATAATATATGTTAGAAATGCATTGCTGAAGCATGTTACAAAGACTGTGAACTATATAGTACTTAATGGTGGAGTTATACAGTTAAACAGTTTTTCGTGATCAGGATTTTTTGAGCGGGGCTAAATCGGGACTCGATGACGCAATGGAGCCACCGAGCACGGCCCCTCCCGCAACACTATAAGAGCTGTGTTCGACTTGAAGCAGCACTGACTGCACAGACTGATCGCTGTTTGACATCAAAGTACAGTGAGAGCTGTAGAGAGCAGCTCCTTATGCTTTCGAATCGCTCTCGCGGTGCTTTGATGTCAAACACTGATCGTTCTGCGCAGTGCTGCTTCAAGTTGAAAACACATAATAACTAGAACGCATAAGCATCAGTGGTTCGTCCGCTCAATCGCGAGTTACTGTTATTACCGTTAGTTACTACAGCCCAGTTTGCTATCTAGCTATGCCTTCGTCACGTTAATACGTGGTTGCGATAATTTACAAAAGAACTGAGCTCGGTCTCCTTATTTAAATTAAGCTGCTAGAAGAAGACAGATGAGAGAGACGGCAGCTTTGCCGCGAGTGGGCGTGGTTTCAGCGGCGCCAGCGGACACGCCCCCAGCGTTTGAGAGCAGAGAATACGGCTTATTTTTTCATGATTTTGATACCTTATTTTATTTACTTGCCGGTTATTTTTTTTAGCATTCAAATTTGGCTGGGTGGTTAGTAACACATTTTTCTGTGGTGCGACAAACTCAGAACACACATTTAATATTGACTTTACATGGACTTTAAGTCATCTGAGTCATTGAGTGTGAAAATTGATGTCTTTGTAAATGTGTAAAGAGTTGTTAGTCACATGACTATGATCAGATGACTTAATGAATGACACATTATTTATGCATTTGTAACTGCAGGTTAAAGCATTACATGTCCCTCTGAGCTGCATTAAACAGTGTGTAAAGGCATCTAAATGTCATTCAGATTCAACTTCTATGTTTCCTCTGCATTGCAAAGATGAATTTTTGTCAATACTGACTTCATTTGCTTGGTAACAGCCCAAATGTCTTATTGACTGATTAAATGTATAAAAAAAAAAAATAAAGACTCAAAAGGTGATGCACACTTTTAGAAAAAAAATGGCTTTATACAGTTAAAAAATGCTCATAAAAGGTAAAAATCAATTTAAACTTATTGGAAAAGATTAGTCTGCTACATGACAATAGGCTACATCAGCTGGAATACTTCAAAACAGAGCTATTTTTGTTTTATATGCTGCTAAGAAGACACCCCAGAAGATGGGTCAAGTATAGCTCCATCATTGTTCAAAGTAAAAAATTAGTTTTAATAAATAAAAAAAATTGTAAAAAAAAAAAAAAAAAAAAAAAATGCCAAAGAAATTGCAGAAAGAAATGGCAGAGAAATGTCCTTGATTTTTACTAAAAATCAAGGAAATTTCTCTGGCATTTCTTTCTTTTTGCTGTATCCAAAACATATCGAACCGTGACACCACTGTATTGTATCGAACCGAACCGTGAATTTTGTGAACCGTTACACCCTTAATATATATATATATATATATATACACACACACACACACATGAATGAATGAATGAATGAATGAATGAGGCATTTATATAGCGCTTTCTTGTGTATCGCCATACACCCAAAGCGCTTTACAATCATGTAGGGGGGTCTCTCCTCAACCACCACCAGTGTGCAGCATCCACCTGGATGATGCGACGGCAGCCACAGGACAACGGCGCCAGTTAACATAGTGCTAGTTAAGTTGAATTGGTTGATTATCTGATCGTGCGCCTCTGAACCTTTTTAATAAAACATCATATGTGAAAACTAAATGTTTCTGTGCATTTAGAACCCTGTGAAAACAGGGGTACTATTACCCTGTTTTTGTTGTTGGTGTTTTTTTTTTTTATTATTATTTATTTATTTATTTATTTTTGAAATATGAAACTGTAGTTATTCCGCAAGTTACTGTCTTTATTTGAATAAATACTGAATAAAGCATTTTGAAACACTGTGTCTAGAGTATTATTCCATAGCACTGCAACTTTATAAGCTCATTTCTTAGTATGTCTTATATCTAAAATACACTAATTTTAGAATCAGTTCTTAGCATATTTAAGTATGATAAGTTGACTATATTAATGACTATATTAATTAATATATGACTATATTAAGCACTCTATCCACATGCAACAAGAAAACTTTGTGGTTTAGGAGTTGATGTAAACAATGATGGTGCACATTGGTCTACAGTGATAATTTACAAAAAATCTAAAATGTAAAAATATGTGAAATCTAGGTTCAAATGCAAATGCACAATGTAATCAGTGGACAAACTATTTGATCTAGATTAAAATGCATTATTCTTTACAACTTAGATTGAAGGGACCATAATATACAGTATATTCAGTAACAAAAAATAAGTTACTAAAAATGAACTGTGGGTAAGCCATAAAAGCTATAACCAATAGAACTACAACATATCAAAAACTAAAAATATAAAGAGTTCATTTCTTTTAGCAAAACACAATATGAATAATATGGAATTTCTAAATAAAAATGCAAAATGTTTCAAAAAGATATTGATGATGATCAATAATCAATCTATATGATGATATTTAAACAATGCTTTTAAAACGTAAAAATTCAGAGGCTTATAATATTCAGTAGCATTTACTCTTACAATCCTATCACAAATTGACACGATTCTGTTTAAAGGGGTGGTTGACTGCTTTTTTCTAGGCTTGATTGTGTTTATGGGGTGCAGTCTAACATGTCTTAATGCTTGTTTTTTTTTTTTTGTTTTTGTTTTTTTTTTTAAACGCATTATTTTTCACATAATTTACCTTTATTTTACAATGCTGTCCCTTCTCCTATGAATGCTCTGATGATTTCCTGGTTTTATGAAGCCGCTCGCTCAGAAATAAGCAATGGGCTCAGATTGGTTAGCTGTCCCATTGTGTTGTGATTCACTCAACTGCCTAGTGTATGTCCAGAAACGTCACACCCCTCACCTCAGAATGCACTCCAGTTGTATTGTAAATAATGGTGTTTCAATATTGCTTATCAATTTGAGCTCGACTGAAACCTAGATAATATTAGTGAAGAAGATCGTGCTGAACCTGTGCAAGCACGGCTCTTAATGGACATTTCAGAATGGTATGTCTTTTTTGTTTATTGTTGTCTCATACTTTAAGATACGTTGTTATTTGTAAATGCTACTGCTTATGTTAGCTTTTAATATATGGTTTTATCCTGATTAAAGCTTTAATACAGCAGAATACATGATTGCATTGTAGCATTTTTGTAAAGCAATTTTTATTTTGTAAAAGTAAGAAGTGTTTGCCAGCAAGTATTGCTCGCTACCACAGCAACCGTGTGTGCGTCCATGTTTAACGCTTCTCGTAGCTATGTGAAAAATGTCTGTCTGTCTATACACATAAAGTGTATAATTGGAACACAGTTCATTGATGGAGCTGACGAGCTGATGATCTGAATCAGGTGAGAGAGAGAGAAATGCAGAGCAGAGCGTGTGCAGACCGGGGGAAGCAAAGAACAGGATTAAGAACTGCTGCTTTAGAAGATTAATTTTGAAACTTGTGAATCCATTTCATATTTTTTGCAATTCATATATGAATAGATTTTTTTCGTGCACCCCTAGATTGGACGGCATGGCAGCAACTCTTCCTCTTCTTTAAAGCAGCGCAACATGGCCTGCCCCCTTTGTTGCATGTTCCCGGGAGCGGGGTTTATGTAAATGTCTGGGATTGTGATGTCACCAACCCGGGAAGAAGTTCACTGTTGTCCCTACGAGCCATTTTTGTAGGCATTAAACTGCCATAATTTTAAAAGACGGTATCTCTGTTTGCATTGAACTTTCAGCGTCGTAACTTTGCAGATAATGTTTATGCTCAGACAGCAACATTACACACTAACTAAAGTTAAAAAAGTGAAATCACAATCAACCACCCATTTAAAGGTGCCATAGAATGGAAAACTGTATTTACCTTGGCATCGTTAAATAATAACAGCTCTGTATATTGGAAATGGCATACCATGAGCCTCAAACACCATTGTTTCCTCCTTATGTAAATCTCGTGAATGCAAAAGACCACTGAAAAATAGGCGAATCAGAACATAACAACGACTGTGACGTTACAGTCGAAATCACTAATATGTGCGCCCCCAACATTTGCATATACCCGCCCATGTTCTAGGCCAGCCGAACCATCAGAAGTTCTGCAGGTATTGTGAAGAAACAAGCGAGGACAACAGCGAAAATGGCAGATCATGGAAATAAATGTTATGTTCCAGGCTGTGCAGGGGATGTGATGTGCAGGGATGGGTTGGTGTCTGTATTCAGAAAGGCACAGAAAGCAAATAACGCATTCTAATAAAATAACGCGAGCCACTACAGGGACATGGTTAGCTCCTTGCTAGCGGTAGCCTGTTACATTACAGTACATAAGATTTCACTTACCACATAAACAGAGTAAGGAGAGATGACTGAGGATGATGGCGAATGATTTGCAGATCCTAAGCACCACTGACAAGCATCTGATCTTGTATGTGTGGTAAGCACTGCCGCTCTATAGTATAAACAGAGTGAAACTGAAAGTGAAACTAAAAAGCGATCGTGCATTCGAAAACAGTTTCAATGCCCCGCATATTAATAGCAGTTCCCTGATGCCCGCATTTTATTTACAGTATAATTACCCAACAATATAACTGTTCAAGAAAGTATTGAAATATATATTTTCCCTGTGTTTCCTTCCTGCTGTGTGAGCTACTGAAATGAGCCGCACCGTGAAACAGCCAATCAGAGCAGAGCTCAACATTATTATTCATGACCCTTCCAAATAAGGTAATAACAGACCCTTTCATTCTACAGACAAATCCTAGGGTTTTAAATGGACATGTAAAACCATTTCTGGACAAGCCACATACCTTCTGTGTAGATATCAGAGAACAATTTAAAATATTTTATCAATGCATTCTATGGCACCTTTAATATTCATGTCCATATGCTGAAAGTTCTTCATAAAGATACTTGCAGACTTCATTCACATTTCATATTGGTTCCCGGTATCTCTCCTCTGGTGTTGGAAAAAAAGCAGGTTCATCTGCAAGCAGTTCCATGGATGAGACTACAGATGAGATTTGCTCACTTTACCAGAAATTGAAATGAGCTTCTCTTCACGAACACAATCTGACAAAATCAGGAAATTTGGAAAAAAAAATCATCAAGATTTGTTTTATTTCAAAAAGATTTAAGATAGTAAAAAGGATAAACTAATCACTCACGCTTTGAAAATTCATCAGCCATGCGACTTTGTGGTTTCATCTGGTCTGCAAATGTTGTGTTAAGAAACTGATGTTTGAGCCACATTGCACGATCATCCTCAAAACATTTCCTCTGAAGAGAAAAAGAAAACTGTGATTAAAATCAAGATAAATTAAGAGCAGAATTCAGAAGTACGTTAAAACCAATTATAAGCCAAAACCTCGTGGCCCAATCTGACGGCAGCCTCTGTGAAATTTCTCCTCTCGATTTCAAAGTTTTTCCTCTGTTCTTCAAACACTTTCCACTCTTCTTTCAAGCATTCCTTCTCTTCCAGCATGTAGGAATCATTCAGAACAGCTGCAGTCTCCTCATCACAGGGAGTGTTGAGCTGTTGCTGTAAAAAGAAAAACAATATTCATATTCTCTTGCTCTGGTGAAGCTGGTCTACACTCTTCAGGCCAATTCAAACTACACAGACAAACACCAACAAATGGCAACAGACACGTTTGTCGGATTTTGTCTGATTGGTGTGTTACCCCTATTGGTGTCTGCTGGCATTGGTCGGTGCTTGCTTTTGCTGATTGAACATTGTTGGATCTTGGAAGTGACGTATTGTACTCAGTCAGCTGTTGCCGTTGTTCTGCATCTGTCGATGTGGTGTGAACTAGACTTTAGAAATAAAGGTTCTTTACTGACATTAATGGTTCCATGCTTTAGCAATCAAAATCTTTCTACTGCACAAAAGGTTATTTATAGTGGAAACTTTTTTTTTATTATTATTAAAATATTTTTTCACAATAATAAAAAATGGTTCTTTTATGAACTGTTCACTGAAAGGTTTTTTGGTGAACCAGAAATGGTTCTTCTATGGCAAACCCCTTTTTGTGACCATTATTTTTAAGAGTGTAGGAAAGCATCTCTACTTGTGTTTGCTTGTGATTTTAAAGTGATGGTTCACCCAAAAATGTCAAGGTATTTATATTACTTATTTTAAATAGTGGAAATTGTATTGTAGTACATTATAAAACATTATGCAATAATAAAGTATTGAGTTAAAAATTAAATTATCATTTTAATTCAAATTATTAAATGGATGCCACCATACTGGGACAATATAAGCCATTCCTACAACTACCTGATGTGATATGAGATTTAAAAATGGAGAAGAAAAAAGTTTGGCAAAAGGTGGAATCGAACCGTTTCAATTGAGTCGATCGCATCAAACCATAGACACTTTACCATCTACGGCACTGGAGCTGTTACTAAACTATCGTCTTTTGTAGTAATCTTACGTTATTATTTTGACGTGGCACAAAGCAGTGATATCTAAGCGAGTGAATTGTTTACTTACTTTATATTTAGTCAATTACGCCATCATTTTCTTCCTTCAGGTCAGAGCTCGCATGAAAACAAGAGGCGGAATTTATCGCATGAACCAATCACATCCAATCATAACCGATCCTATCCAATTATAGCACGATGGAGGCATTGCCTCCTCTCACGTGACTTTCCCCATTCACTCTCAATTACCCCTCACTAAACGCTGTAACTTTACCTGTGGGAGTCGCTGTTGGACAGTGTTACTTTATAAAAATGAGTGACTTTTAGACTTTTAATGACATATTTAGTCAAATTTGCGTTGTTTAATTTTTGTAATATCAATTATTTTCTCATCCATTTTTTTTTTGAGGAGACACTGCCTCCCTTGCCTCCTCAGAGGAAATGCCACTGGCCTGTTCTATGTCAGCAGTATCACATGCATGCATCACGGTACTCTCAATAATGGCAGCTTTCTGCCCCAGAAGAGAAGAAATCTTTAAATAAAGTCATTATTTTTGTTTTCTTTGCACATAAAAAGTATTCTCGTAGCTTCATAAAATTATGGTTGAACCACTGTGGTAGTACCCTCAGAGAGCTCTTGGTGTGCTGTTGCATAAATTTTTTTTGTGTGTTTTTGACCCGCCTACTGGACATTTAAGGTACTGCACTATATATATATATATATACATATATATACACACACATACAGGTGCATCTCAATCAATTAGAATATCGTGGAAAAGTTCTTTTATTTCAGTAATTCAACTCAAATTGTCAAACTCGTGTATTAAATTCAATGCACACAGACTGAAGTAGTTTAAGTCTTTGGTTCTTTTAATTGTGATGATTTTGGCTCACATTTAACAAAAACCCACCAATTCACTATCTCAACAAATTAGAATATGGTGACATGCCAATCAGCTAATCAACTCAAAACACCTGCAAAGGTTTCCTGAGCCTTCAAAATGGTCTCTCAGTTTGGTTCACTAGGCTACACAATCATGGGGAAGACTGCTGATCTGACAGTTGTCCAGAAGACAATCATTGACACTCTTCACAAGGAGGGTAAGCCACAAACATTCATTGCTAAAGAAGCTGGAGTTCATAGAGTGCTGTATCCAAGCATGTTAACAGAAAGTTGAGTGGAAGGAAAAAGTGTGGAAGAAAAAGATGTACAACCAACCGAGAGAATCGCAGCCTTATGAGGATTGTCAAGCAACATCGATTCAAGAATTTGGGTGAACTTCACAAGGAATGGACTCAGGCTGGGGTCAAGGCATCAAGACCCACCACACACAGACGTGTCAAGGAATTTGGCTACAGTTGTCGTATTCCTCTTGTTAAGCCACTCCTGAACCGCAGACAATGTCAGAAGCGTCTTACCTGGGCTAAAGAGAAGAAGAACTGGACTGTTGCCCAGTGGTCCAAAGTCCTCTTTTCAGATGAGAGTAAGTTTTGTATTTCATTTGAAAACCAAGGTCCTAGAGTCTGGAGGAAAGGTGGAGAAGCTCATAGCCCAAGTTTCTTGAAGTCCAGTGTTAAGTTTCCACAGTCTGTGATGATTTGGGGTGCGATGTCATCTGCTGGTGTTGGTCCATTGTGTTTTTTGAAAACCAAAGTCACTGCACACTTTAACCAAGAAATTTTGGAGCACTTCATGCTTCCTTCTGCTGACCAGCTTTTTAAAGATTTCATTTTCCAGCAGGATTTGGCACCTGCCCACACTGCCAAAAGCACCAAAAGTTGGTTAATGACCATGGTGTTGGTGTGCTTGACTGGCCAGCAAACTCACCAGACCTGAACCCCATAGAGAATCTATGAGGTATTGTCAAGAGGAAAATGAGAAACAAGAGACCAAAAAATGCAGATGAGCTGAAGGCCACTGTCAAAGAAACCTGGGCTTCCATACCACCTCAGCAGTGCCACAAACTGATCACCTCCATGCCACGCCGAATTGAGGCAGTAATTAAATCAAAAGGAGCCCCTACCAAGTATTGAGTAAATGAACATATTTTCCAGAAGGCCAACAATTCACTTTTTATTGGTCTTATGAAGTATTCTAATTTGTTGAGATAGTGAATTGGTGGGTTTTTGTTAAATGTGAGCCAAAATCATCACAATTAAAAGAACCAAAGACTTAAACTGTGTGCACTGAATTTATTTAATACACGAGTTTCATAATTTGAGTTGAATTACTGAAATGAACTTTTCCACGACATTCTAATTTATTGAGATGCACCTGTGTGTGTGTGTGTGTGTGTGTGTGTGTGTGTGTGTATATATATATATATATATATATATATATATTAGTGCTGTCAATCGATTAAAAAATTTAATCGTGTTAATCTTAGTCCTGGACTGTGATTAATCATGATTCATCGCAAATTTAAAATACTAGGATTTACCTGTAAATGTGTTGAAATAAAAAAATGCATGACAAACTAGTTTAAAGAAACAGAACCTTTCACACCTCCACCAGGTATGAGACATAATCCTTATTATTCTTTTATCATTATTCTTTTGTTTTTATTCAGCCATTATCAGCCTTTATACTGACAATAAAACGTTTACTAAGCCACATCGCTTCAATCCAAGTATACATTTACCCAACTATTTTCAAAAGTATTTCTAAATAAATACAACAAAACATTTTCTTGCGACCTTACATGAAGTATTATGACAAAATGCATTATGAAAAATTGGACCTGTTCTGCAGCTGCATTAGAGCAAATATTAGCATCATACTTCATAAGATGATTTATGAGATTAATAGTACACTTTTACTCAGAACTCACTTTAAACCACCATCGAGTGTTTGTAATAACTTCCTTTTGCGATCACATGTGGAATTTGGTCGTTTACTGTTGTTAAAATATGCTATTTATAGCCTTTTATATCGCTACACAAATTTGCATAGATGTACACATTCATCTCAAAAAAATCACATACAAACAATATCCTATCGTAATCGTGTGTTTATTATCTTGTATAATCTATAGTGGCTGTTGTCATGTTTATTTCTGCTGTGTAAAAGCCTTAACATGTGCTCTGGCTGAAACTCACGTTGTTTGTGATGTTACAACCGCCTCTCCGTTCTTAAGTTGCCAGGGATACATTACAACTATAATACACATTAGTAAAAGGATCTATTTTAATTTTTATTTGTCTATATACACTTTGGGCGGCAGCGTTACATTATAAAAGTAGCCCAAAAAACCGCAACCCGCAGCTCTGTAATTTTTCCCGCGACTGTATTTTCAAAATAACCTACTTGTGCCGTTACCCTGGCAACACTGGCTAGCTGTGCCCTCATCACACAATGATAGATAACCTTCCGCACTGCGATGACGGGAAGAAGTTGGGGTCAACCTTATCAAACGATTAATTTGCGTTAAAAAATATTAACGCGTTAAAATTTTTAGATTAATCGCATGCGTTAACGCGTTGACATCCCTAATATATATATATATATATATATATATATATATATATATATATATATATATATATATAAATATATATATATATATATATATATATATATATATGTATATATATATATATATATATATATATATATATATATATATATATATATATATATATATGTATATGTATATATATGCATGCACACGGTTCAGTTTACTTTCGGTTTCTCTCAGTGTATGCAGTCAAGAGCAACATACATGCATTTTCTTTCAGTGGCTAATTTAAGCATTGAAACCTTGGAAATATATGTCCTTAAGTGCCATTTTGTGTTAAAACATACTGACGTCCATAAGGAGTTGTTTAATTGTTTGATATAATTGATGGATACTGCATTTATTGTGGGAAAACGATTTGCCTTTATTAATTAATGCTACATGCTAACAGTTTAAGGAAACGTTAGGTTTCTACGTATATTTTATAGTATATACAAAGCTAAAATAATGTTGTGAAGGAACTATGTACATTGTACTGTTTAACTGTATATGTCATAGATATAAATATAATGCTTACACATAATTTAGTTCGTTTGTAGTTTCACAGTTAAAAAGAACCAGTAAAGTCACCAAGGTCACAAGACTGCTTTCTGGAGTTCTTTGTTCGCTATCTGTTAACCCTTTGCTTAAGTAACGTATTGGTGAGAACAGAATAGTAAAAGGACATTGACACAGCGGGTGAAGACAAAAGAATCACACCACCATTGTTACATTGCGTCGTACAGCTCATCAGAATCTAGTTGAAGTATGGAGTCACACAGTGAGGAGAAAGATGCGTCCCAAGCCTTTAAAATTAGGTCACAAGCTTCTAGCTCAAAGTCATCTCGAAGATCAAGTAGGTCATCGGTCAGTGTGGCAGTGACTCGGGCGAGAACTAAAGCAGAAGCAGCGAGAGCTAAAGCATCTTATGTAGAAAGAGAGGCAGCTATAATGAGTAAAAAAGCAGAGGTGGAAGCAGATCTATTTGTGCTACAATCTCAAAAAGAAGCAACTGCAGTATCTGCCGAGGCAGTGATTTATGAGGCAGAGCTGACATTGAGGAGGGAAATATAGACGAATTGGTCAGTGAGACGCAGTTCGAATCCAGCATACCAAGGAGTATGTTCAGAAGCATGCAATTGAACAACTTCAGCAGCAGTTTGTTGATATTCTGATTCCACAGTCATCCTTTAGGAGTGCTGAACCCCTTCAGCATGAGGCTACAGCAACTTTTCAACGTGAATACCCATCATATGGAATGGAGGAGTTAAAAATCAAACAGGAAACAATGGATAACCAGAAAAATGAAGTTCATGGACATCGCTCTGCTTTCCAAACATCTCCTACTCCTAGCATTAGAGCTCCCATGGTTAGTTTGCCATACATGTCTGATTTAGCTAACTACATGGTGAGAAAAGAGATGGTAAGCTCTGGTCTCATGAAGTTCGATGATTGTCCTGAGAACTACTGGGCCTGGAAATCCTCTTTTCAAGATGTGACAAAGGAC
The DNA here is from genome assembly GCA_039654775.1 of Spinibarbus caldwelli. NCBI lineage: Eukaryota > Metazoa > Chordata > Actinopteri > Cypriniformes > Cyprinidae > Spinibarbus > Spinibarbus caldwelli. Next base: position 21,083,680 of record CM077230.1, on the reverse strand, counting down.
CTAGGTTTAACAGCCACAGAAGAGCTTGATCTTCGCACAAAATGGCTCGGCCCAGAGTCATCCATGCAAGCCAAACGCATTAGATATATTCATGCGCACTATCCAATAGCAGTGATCCATATGCTTTGGCAACGCTTGGAAGAATGTTACGGGAGCCCAGAAGTAATTGAGAATGCACTATTGAGAAAACTGGAAGAGTTTCCAAGGATTTCTAACAGAGATGGACAGAGACTCCGTGAGCTAGGAGACATGCTTTTGGAATTGGAATCGGCAAAGTTAGGTGGACATTTACCTGGGTTAGCAATTCTTGACACAGCGAGGGGAGTTAATCCCATCATTGAAAAACTTCCCTTTAACCTCCAAGAAAGATGGATCACTCATGGAGCCAAGTATAAAGAGGATCATCGTGTTTCTTTCCCACCATTTGGCTTCTTTGTGCAATTTGTTTGCGACCAAGCAAGAATAAGAAATGATCCCAGTTTTTCTTTGTCTATGCAGAGTCATCCTAAACAGGAGAAATTTTCACGGCTCAGCAAAAAAAATACCTGTGTCAGTGAGGAAAACTGAAGTGCTAGCCACCGTTCCGAGTTTCAAAACCAAGCAACTCCCTGAACAGAAGATTCTGGATCCTAGTAAGCAATGTCCAATTCCCAACAAGCCGCATCCATTGTTGAAATGCCGTGGATTTAGAGTAAAGCCCCTGGATGAAAAAAAAAACCTACCTTAAAGATCTATCTATCTGCTTCAGGTGTTGCGGTTCCACTTAACACATAGTGTGAGGCAGCTGTTAAATGTCGAGAGTGTAACAGTGATCGCCATGTCTCTGCAATGCACCCAGGGCCTGCTCCATGGGCAGAGGGAACTCCAGTAACAGAGCAAGAGCAAGGCAGGGAGTCCGAAGGAGACATATCATCTGAGGTTACCTCTAAGTACACAGAAATCTGTGGTAAAGCTCCCAGACCTAAATCATGCTCGAAAATCTGTTTGATTGTCCTGAAAAGGCTGAGAGAATGTATGTGGTTCTGGATGACCAAAGTAACCGATCCTTAGCAAAGTCTGCCTTTTTCAAGCTGTTTGGTATCAACGGAGATCCTTACCCCTATACTCTACGCACATGTGCAGGTACAGCGAAGGTGATGGGAAGAAGAGCAGACAATTTCATTGTTCAGTCACTTGATGGGAAAACCCAGGTGTCACTTCCAATGCTATTAGAATGTAATATGTTGCCTGAAGATTGAGACGAAATTCCAACACCTGAAATAAAGTACTTCACTCATCTCAAGCCAGTGGCTGACAAGTTAACTCCCTTTGACGCAAGCACAATTGTTCTTCTTTTAGGGACGGACATTCTAAGTGTCCGTAAGGTTCGAGAACAGTATAATGGACCTGGTAACATGCCATATGCTCAGTGTCTTGACTTAGGCTGGGTCATTGTGGGTGAAGTGTGAATGGGAGGAGTACACAAGTCTGAGACTGCAAATGTTTTCAGGACAAATATACTGCAAAATGGACACACTTCTTTTTTTCCCATCCTGTTCTAAAGGAATTCAGGTCAAAGAACAGTTTGGTACTCCCATTCATCAATACCAGTCCACTCTACCTTGCTATCCAGTCACAAGCTCTTGTACAGATTACCTAGGAGACAACGTCTTTCAAAAGACTTCTAGTGATGATAAGCTTTCGCTGTCTGTTGAAGATGGCATCTTCCTTGATATTGTGAACAGAGAAATGTACATAGATGAGTCGAACCACTGGGTAGCTCCCTTGCCGTTCCGTTTACCAAACAACCCATTGCCGAACCGAGACCATGCAGTGAAACGTCTTAATGTTCTGCAACGCACCTTACAAAGAAAACCTGAGATGGCCAAACACTTTGTGGAGTTTATGCAAAACATGTTCATCAGCAAACATGCAGAGCTAGCTCCCCCATTGCAACCTGATGAAGAGTGCTGGTATTTACCAATATTTGGTGTATACCATCCCTTGAAACCTGGGAAGATTAGGGTTGTCTTCGATTCTAGTGCTCAGTGTGAAGACATCTGTTTGAACGACTCTCTTCTTCGTGGACCAGATCTAAACAACAAGCTACTTGGGGTCCTGATGTGTTTTCGTAAGGAAAAAGTTGCAGTCACGGCTGACATAGAGCAAATGTTCTACTGCTTCAAGGTCCGAGAAGATCACCAAAACCTTCTGAGATTCTTGTAGTTCAAGGATAACGATCTCTCCAAAGAAATCACAGAGTTCAGAATGACAGTACATGTTTTTGGGAACAGCACATCTCCAGCTGTGGCAATCTTCGGGATAAGACGGGCAGCGGATTTTGGAGAAGAGGAATATGGTAGAGAAGCCAAACAGTTTGTCCATAGAATTTTTTAGGTGGACGACAGCCTGATCTCTGTTTCCAGTGCAGCCAAAGCCATCAATCTCCTGAAAAACACCAAAGACATGTTGGCTGAGTCAAACATCAAGCTTCACAAGATTTCTTCAAATCACCATCAAGTCATGGAAGCATTCCCTACATCTCATAGAGCAAATGACGTGAAGGATCTGGATTTAAGTGTCTATCCTCTACCTCTCCAACGAAGCTTAGGGTTGAGCTGGAGTTTAGAGACTGATTGTTTCATGTTTCAAGTATCTACAGAGGTTAGACCATTCACTCGACGGGGCATACTTCAACAGTTAACAGTCTCTACGATCCTTTGGGATTTGTTGCTCCTGTTACCATGCAGGGTAAGGCCTTAGTAAGAGAGCTGTCATCAGACCAGTTTGACTGGGATACACCACTTCCAATGGATAAGGAGGCCCAATGGAAAGCATGGACAGATTCTTTAACAGATCTCAGAGAAGTCCAGATTCGCAGACCCTATGTACCAGTCTCTATGTCCCACACTTCCAAGAGAGAGGTGATAATTTTTTCTGATGCTTCCACGGTGGCCATAGCAGCGGTTGCCTATCTCAAGAGTTGTCACTATGGATGGTCAGAGTCATGTTGGATTTATCATGGCTAAATCAAAGTTGGCACCATACCCAGCTCACACAGTGCCGCGTCTAGAGCTGCGTGCGGCAGTTCTAGCTGTTGAGCTAGCAGAACTGATCACAGAAGAGTTGGATCCAGAACTGACTGCAGTAAAATTCTACATTGACAGTAAAATTGTGTTAGGGTACATCTACAATACATCTCGGCGATTCTATGTGTATGTTGCAAACCGAGTGGCACAAATCAGAAGTTCCACAAAACCAGAACAGTGGTATCATGTTGGTTTGGACCTGAACCCAGCAGACTTCGGTACTAGATTCATTCCAGCAACCTCCCTTCCTCAAACTAATTGGTTCTCTGGTCCAGAATTCCTACAATAGCCTTTCCTTGGGGAAACAGTTAAGAGTGAATCGTTTGAGCTTGTGGAGCCAGAGAAGGATCAGGAGATCTGCCCTCAAGTGGCAACATTGGTCACTAATGTGACAGAGCAGTCTCTAGGATCACACCGATTTGAGCACTTCTCAGAGTGGAGATCCCTTGTAAGAAGCATAGCAAAGCTTGTCCATGTTGCAAAATCACTTTCTGAAGAGAGACATACAGTGGATTGCAAAGGTTGGCATTGGTGCCAAAAAAGTCTCCAGTCTGAGCTCACACAAGCAAAAACTATCATTTATACGATGTGTGCAGCAAGAACACTATAAAGATGAACTTAAATGTTTGAGTAAGGGAGAAGAAATCTCACAACGAAGCTCTCTGAAGAAAATAGCTCCCTTTGTAGACGGAGAAGGACTGATTCGAATTGGAGGTCGCTTGCAGTCGGCAGAACTGTCAGAACAAGAGAAACACCCTTTAATATTCCCAGCAAATCAACATATAGCCACATTATTGGTCAGATACTACCATGATCAGGAGGCACACCAAGGACGACATCTGACCGCTGGAGCACTACGATCAGCAGGTCTCTGGATCGTAAAAGGAACGAGGCTAATTAACAGTGTGATTCATCAATGTGTTACTTGCAGGAAGTTAAGAGGAAGACTCGAAGAGCAAAGAATGTCAGACCTACCCATGGACAGAGTGAAAGTAGATCCATCATGGGCATAGATGTGTTTGGGCCATGGAGCATAACATCACGCCGTACCAGAGGGGGAAGTGCTGACAGCAAAAGATGGGTTGTTATTTTCTCTTGCTTAAGCACAAGGGCTGTCCATCTGGAGGTCATCGAGTCCATGTCAACTTCCAGCTTTATTAATGCCCTCAGATGGTTCTTGGCAGTTTGCGGACCGGTTAAACACTTTAGATCCGACAGAGGGACGAATTTCATAGGCGCCTGTCGAGAACTGAACATCAATACTGATGACCCAGAGCTCAAGAGGTACTTGCAGAAGCAAGGATGTACATGGTCATTTAACACCCCCCACTCTTCCCATATGGGAGGAGCTTGGGAAAGGATGATCAACACCGCACGACACATTCTTGATGCACTGCTGCTACAAACCAGCCTTTCTCGTCTTACCCATGAAGTTTTGGCTACTCTCATGTCTGAAGTCATGGCAATAATGAATGCTAGACCTTTACTTCCTATTTCTTCTGATCCCGACACATTGGAAGTTTTGTCTCCTTCAATGCTTCGCATATAGAAGGCTAGTACTGTACCAGCACATCTTGGGGACTTTGACATGAAGGACCTCTACAAGAAAGAATGGAGACAGGTACAATGTCTGGCAGATGCTTTCTGGAAGGCATGGAGGAGAGAATATCTTGCAATATTGCAAGTACAGAGAAAGTGGACAGAGGAAAAGCGAAACCTTCAAGAAGGTGTAGTCTTGCTCAAGGACTCTAATGTGAAACGCAATGAGTGGCCGATTGGGCTTATTGTGAAAACCACACCTAGCAGTGATGATAGAGTGAGAAAGGCAGAGGTAAAGATAATTAAAGAAGGATCTGCGAAGGTATATGTGAGGCCCATCTCAGTGTGCTACTCCTGCCTGGGGAGTCATAAAAGGATCAAGAGTGGTATAAAAGGATAATATACCAGGCGGGGAGTGTGCTGTTGCATATATTTTTTGTTTTGTTTTTGCCATTTAAGGTACTGCACTATATATATATATATATAAGCACACGGTTCAGTTTACTTTCAGTTTCTCTCAGTGTATGCAGTCGAGAGCAACGTACATGCATTTTCTTTCGGTGGCTGATTTAAGCGTTGAAACCTTGGAAATATATGTCCATAAGTGCCATATTTGTGTTAAAACATACAGATGTCCATAAAGAGTTGTTTAATTGTTTGATATAATTTATGGATACTGCATTTATTGTGGGAAAACAATTTGCCTTTAATAATTAATGCTACTTGCTAATAGTTTAAGGAAACGTTAGGTTTCTACATATATTTTATAGTATATACAAAGCTAAAATAATGTTGTGAAGGAACTATGTACATTGTACTGTTTAACTGTATATGTCATAGATATAAATATAATGCTTACACATAATTTTCTTCTTTGTTTGTAGTTTTACAGTTAAAAAGAACCAGTAAAGTCACCAAGGTCACAAGACAGCTTTCTGGAGTTTACATTGTTCGCTATCTGTTAACCCTTTGCTTAAGTAACACATTGGTGAGAACAGAATACTTGGATTTCATCAAAAATATCTTAATTTTTGTACCGAAGATGAACGGAGGTCTTACGGGTTTGGGTGACTAATTAATGATCGAATTTTCATTTTTGGATGAACCAACCCTTTAAGCATCAATGACACTGACTTAAGGAAACTGTGCCTCTACTTACTTGGAGAAGTTGCTGTTGAGTCTGAATAAACTCTTTGCACTGCTGGATTTCTAGTTTGAGCCTCTCCATCTCCTCTTCATGGAGTTGTTTGGAGATCATCTCTTCACTGTCTCCATCTTGCACCATGGATGCTTCAACACAAAATACAACACCTTTCACTGTATTTTTATTTTTACAATAAGTTTGTGTGTCTAATTCTTAATGTTCTGTGCATTAGGTGATAATGCTGCTCAAGAAATAAAGAAAAAGATGGTGATGAACAAAAAGGTGAGATTAAATTCTGTTTGCCTTAAAAGTCTGTGAATGGTATCCTCCTACCTTGGCTGTCTAATCTCTCAACATGGTGCTTGAGTTTCCTCCACTGCTGGCGAATGCTGTTGGTGAGTTTCTCTCGAGCATGATCACATGACATCTCAGGAGGTCCTTTCAAAAGTTCATCGTCATCAGAATTTGTCTGCTGAGTCGACTAGAATATGATTTTTTTTTTTTTTTTCAAAATACCATTAGCAAAAACAAACAATTATGAGCTGTATCATGAAGTTTTTAGTGTAAAATGGTTGCTATGGACATGACAGCCATACTGTACCTGATCCATATCATTGCTTTGCTTCTCTTCCTTTTGGCTCATCTTCTTTGAATTTAAAACCCCCACCATTTCTCGTTTCATTTGCTGAAGCACCTTCTTCAGCTCTATGTTTTCCACCATTAGCTCCCTCTGAAGGTTATCAAATTCATTGAGAAGTGTTTTGTACATATCTCCCTCATGTCTAAAAAAAAAAAAAAAAAAAAAAACATAAAAAATGTCTAAAGTTGTCATATGATATTATAGTGAAAGGGAACTATAAATATAATCATTAAAACACCAACAAACAACCAAAATGATTATGTATTTTACCTGGATTCAGTTTTTCCAGTTTTCCAAAGACATCTCCTACCATCCGACCTTCCAACATAATTCAAAACTTCCATTCCTGACACAAGGCAAAAATTATTTTCAAAAGATTTTGAAATGACATTAGGGTCACAAAATAATTACAAATTTTCATTTTGGGGTGAATTGTTTCTTTATGCAAATAAAGTCGTGAGTGAACTTCACTGGTTTTGAGTGTATATCAGCATAAGTACTGTCATCATCTGATTAAATGAGATGGAAAAGACTTTGTTACAAAAAAATTCACATAAACGCTATTCCTGTGAACTTTCATAATTATCAAAGTCCAAAGACAAAATGTATTATTATTAGAATGATATTAGAATGATTTCTGAAGTATCATGTGACACTGAAGCCTGATGCTGAAAATTTAGCGTTCCCATCACAGCAATAAATTACATTTTAAAATATATTAAAATAGAAAAGAGTTATTTTAAATTGTATTATTTTTTTCACAGTATTACTATTTTACTGTATAAGAAGTCTTACAGATGCCAATAACACAGTATACGTTATTCTATTAAGAGGTATATTTAAAGGGGTCATGACATGGATTTTTTATTATTTTAATATGTTCCTTGAGGTTTACTTATAATGTCAATAAAGTTTTGTGCATAAAAAACAAATAAATATGTGGGAAAATGATCAGACCCTCTGTCTGAAACGACCTGTTTTGATTGGCTAATGTCATTGCATAGGAAACAGTATCAATGCCTCCTCGCTATTGCATTTGAGTGTTTTGACAGAATGATCAAAATAAAACAGTCATTTCCAGACAAAGCAATATGAAATAATTTACTTATGGTTTGTGAGGCAACTGCAGTCAGATCTAGTACCGCTTCATCTTTCAACAAATATTTCTTTGTGAATTTTCCATGACACTGTGCATCATTTACCATACAAAATGCTACGATCAATCCTCTGACACGATCCGGGATTGTCATGAATCTGGTCCATGGACCTCCATTTGTTCGCCACCAGAGGTCACCCTGCCATCACATGGACTCTCACACCACACACTACCCCGGACTTCATTTCCCAGCAGCCATTTCCCTAATCACATGCTCACACCTGATACCCATCTCGCAATCACACACACTACTTAAGCCATGGACTTCCTCTCTGTCTCTGCCGAGTATTGTACGCATATATCCTAGTGATAGCTACCCTACAAAGCCCTCTGAGTTGTCTTAGTCTTGCCTTGCCTGTTTTCCCGTGTTTTGATTTCTGCCCGTGTTTCCTGGATTAACCCTTGCCTTGCCGTTCGGACTCTGTTTGCCCCTCGTTTGGATTATTGCTGTTTACCTGGATTTACTCTCTCTGCCTTGCCCTTTGGATATTGTTCGCCGATCGAAGACCCACGCTTGTTCTAGGACTACTCTGTGTCTTGCCTGTGTTATACCTGTTTGCCATCGTCTGACCCTGCCTGTGTTTTGACCATGTTTCACAATAAAGCCTTGCATATGGATCCGCACGTCTCTCGTCTCGTCAGCCCCGTTACAGGGATGCCATTAAATATAAACTATACACTTGTTCCTTACGCTAGGATCCTTCTGATATCTGTACAAAGACGTGAATGAGCTGTTTAAACCAAACGCGTCAAAGCGAACATTCTTTCACTTCATTTGTCCTATTGACAACAGACTCAAGCGAGTGGACCATGTCAGAAAGGGAACACGCATCTGTATATTGTATCCAATATAGACAAGATAGCGGCAGTGATTGTAATTTCTATTTGCTTTTGACGCGACGCAATGCAACACAACACAATGTGACACTTGCATTCAGTGTAATCAAGAGTCAAGCCATTAAAGGGTTACTCCACCCCAAAATGAAAATTTTGTCATTAATCACTTACCCCCATGTCATTCCAAAACCGTAAAAGCTTCATTCATCTTTGGAACACAATTTAAGATATGTTGGATGAAAACCGGGAGGTTTGTGACTGTCCCATTGACTGCCAAGTAAATACCACTGTAAAGACCCAGAAAAGAATGAAAAACATCATTAGAATAGTCCATCTGCTATCAGTGGTTCAATCTGAATTTAATGAAGTGACGAGAAAAAAATTTCTGCACAAAGAAAACAACGACTTTATTCAACAATTTGTCTCCTCTGCATCAGCGTAGCGCCATTTTGGCAAATATCCAAATATCCTTGTGGTGTGGCTGACACAGAACAGCGTACGCTATTTGCATCCAGCGGATATTCTCCAAAACGGCGTTGCGCTGACGCAGAGGAGACGAATTGTTGAATAAAGTTGTTGTTTTTGTTTTCTTTGCGTAGAAAATTTTTTCTCATCGCTTCATTAAATTCAGGTTGAACCACTGAACCACTGGTGGCAGATGGACTATTCTGACGATGTTTTTCATACTTTTCTGGGCCTCGACAGTGGTATTTACTTGGTAGTCAATGGGACAGTCACAAGCCTCCCGGTTTTCATCCAAAATATCTTAAATTGTGTTCCGAAGACGAACGAAGTTTTACGGGTTTGGAACGACATGGGGGTAAGTGATTAATGACTAAATTTTCATTTTGGGGTGGAGTAACCCTTTAAGTGCCTGAATGCCAGTGGGCGGGGCTTATGGTGAAAAGATGACTATTCATCGATGCGTTGCTCTGGAGGCAGTGTTTATGCAAATGTTTGTCCCCAGGTGACGTCAGCTTGCACCTCAGATCCAAAACGAGCCGTTTTTGGAGCTTGATTAAATAAATGCTTTGTTTATAATGAGGAGGACACTTTAAGATATGAAATTTCCAGGATGTTTTAATGGTACGAAGACCTCTTATATGCCAAAAGATCAAGGCAAATTTGATTTCTCATGTCATGACCCCTTTAAGTAATACATATTACCTTGTTTATTTTCCTTTTTGGCAATGAGTAGTTGATTGAGGCGCTCCTTTACTCTGTTGTGCTCTCTTTCTCTTCTCTTAATGTCATGGTTGTATTGTGTGGCACGACTTGCAATGATACCCTGCAGCCTTTGTACCTATTAAAGTAAAAAGCATATTTGATAAAACAAAAAAAACAGTACATGACATCACAGCTTTCTCGTTCATTTTTTCATACCTCTTCTTTTGAATCTTTTAGGCAGTCTTGCAAAGTCTTTAAATTTGTTTCCAGCTGACGCTCTCGCTCATGCAAGCGAATGTTTTCCTTTTTCGAAAGTTCAAGCTGGTCCTACAAAACAGTGAAAATTCATAGTAAAATAAAAAATAAAAAATAAAATGTGTAATAAAAAAGACCAAACCTTTAGCCTGGAGTTGGTGAGATGTTGATAGTGGAGGTCACTGCTGGACTTGAGCTGCTCCACCTCCAGATCCTCCATCATTCCAACAGCTCGACGGTGTAGCTGAAGCAAGTCATATATGTTGTTTAGGGCAACTACAGCATCCAGATCACGAATGTTGTCTGAGTTTTGGAAAATTGGTGGAAAGCACAGGGACGACAACTCCTGTGAATGTAAAGAGTGGCAAGTCCATTAACAATACAAGATTCAAGTTTGTTCTTGTTTACAACCCGAATTCCGGATATGTTGGGATGTTTTTTTTAAATTTGAATAAAATGAAAACTAAAAGAATTTCAAATCACATGAGCCAATATTTTATTCACAATAGAACATAGATAACATAACAAATGTTTAAACTGAGAAATTTTACAATTTTATGCACAAAATGCGCTCATTTCAAATTTGATGCCTGCTACAGGTCTCAAAATAGTTGAGACGGGGGCATGTTTACCATGGTGTAGCATCTCCTTTTCTTTTCAAAACAGTTTGAAGATGTCTGGGCATCAAAGTTATGAGTTTCTGGAGTTTTGGTGTTGGAATTTGGTCCCATTCTTGCCTGATATAGGTTTCGTTTTTTTCGTTTAATGATGTGCCAGATGTTCTCTATAGGTGAAAGATCTGGACTGCTGGCAGGCCAATTCAGCACCTGGACTCTTCTACTACGAAGCCATGCTGTTGTAATAGCTGCAGTATGTGGTTTTGCATTGTCCTGCTGAAATAGACGTCATCTAGAGAGGAGCATATGTTGCTCTAAAACCTTTATATACCCTTCAGCATTCATAGTGCCTTCCAAAACATGCAAGCTGCCCATACCGTATACACTTATGCACCCCATACCATCAGAGATGCTGGCTTTTGAACTGAACGCTGATAATACGCTGGAAGGTCTCCCTCCTCTTTAGCCCGAAGGACACGGCGTCCATGATTTCCAACAAGAATGTCAAATTTGGACTCGTCTGACCATAGAACACTTTTCCACTTTGAAACAGTCCATTTTAAATGAGCCTTGGCCCACAGGACACAACAGCGCTTCTGGACCATGTTCACATATGGCTTCCTTTTTGCATGATAGAGTTTTAGTTGATATCTGCAGACGGCACGGCGGATGTGTTTACCGACAGTGGTTTCTGGAAGTATTCCTGGGCCCATTTAGTAATGTCAATGACAGAATCATGCCGATGAGTGATGCAGCGTCGTCTGAGGGCCCGAAGACCACGGGCATCCAACAAAGGTCTTCGGCCTTGTCCCTTACGCACAGAGATTTCTCCAGTTTCTCTGAATCTTTTGATGATGTTGTGCACTGTAGATGATGAGATTTGAAAAGCCTTTGTAATCTGATGTTGAGTAACGTTGTTTTTAAAGTGTTTCACAATCTTTTTACGCACTCTTTCACAGATTGGAGAGCGTTTGCCCATCTTTACTTCTGAGAGACTCTGCCTCTCTAAGACATCCCTTTTATAGCTAATCATGTTACAGACCTGATGTCAAGTAACTTAATTAGTTGCTAAATGTTCTCCCAGATGAATTTTTTCAAAATATCTTGCTTTTTCAGCCCTTTGTTGCCCCCGTGCCAAGTTTTTTGAGACCTGTAGCAGGCATCAAATTTGAAATGAGCTCATTTAGTGGATAAAAGTGTAAAATTTCTCAGTTTAAACATTTGTTATGTTCTCTATGTTCTATTGTGAGTAAAATATTGGCTCATGTGATTTGAAAGTCTTTTAGTTTTCATTTTATTCAAATTTAAAAAACGTCCCAACATTTCCAGAAATTCGGGTTGTAGATTCTTCAACTAGATTCTTCTTCTTCAAACTCAAAAGACAAGTTGCAAAAAAAAAAGTGCGCCTACCTGATTGATGTATAGAATGCACTCAGAGATATTCTCTTCTGTGCAGAAGTTGCTTGAGACATTGAAAGAGCTTAAAAGCAGAGGCGGCATGACCGATGCCGTGTAGAGTCTTGAAGGAGACATTCTAGTCAATAATGCCTATATGTTCTAGAAAAGAATGAGAAACATAGGCATAAATAGTTAGCTGTTTAAAATAATGTATAGTCAGAAAATGCACTATTAATTGTAATGATTTCTCTCACGTACATGCGGTACTGGTACATGAATGCGAATACTGCTCTAAATTAGGTTAGGAGGGGAACCTCTCCTTAAAATAACTTTCCACAGTATTTTGAGTTGCCTAATCTTTCCCTTTCCCCACGAGACTTTGGTTATCTGGAGCACCGGCTAAAATCTCTTACTTTCCTCACCTATGTGCTGAAAACTTGAATAATATGCAAAATGCAACTGATTTGCCCAGAAATAATGTTGTTATTTACTTAGCCTTAGCACTCCAAACCTGCTGTTACCACATTTGTCAAGTTCCATAAAGGAGAAAAAACGGTAACACTAGTTTAGGGACCAATTCTCACTATATAGGGTTAGGGTTATATAGTTGCTTATTAGCATGCCTATTATTGACATATTGGCAGTTTATTAGTAGTTATAAAGCACGTATTCTACATCCCTAATCCTACCCAATACCTAAACAACTACCTTACTAACTATTAATAAGCAGAAAATTAGGAGTTTATTAAAGCAAAAGTCATAGTTAATGGCTTGTTAATAGCTGATTGAAAAAAACTAAATGAAATGAACTAAATGAAAACCCTAAAAGTGTAGCCCATATGCACAACATTCAGAGTCTGAATTATGAAGCCCAGCGATAGATTTCTGTAAAGAACAGATGGAAATTTAGGATAAGAATTTAAAATTGTTCCCTACACCAAAATTCTCAAGTAAAATACAGTATAGTGCAAAAAATTAGGTTTGCGTTCCGAACATTTTGGTGATGAAGCATGTGAGAACCAATGATGGTGACACCTAATGTGACATGATGTGTTAAAGAGAAGCATATTAAGACACAAAATTATCATAATATGGTTTCAAAAGACTTGGAATATAATGCACAATCCATATCTTGTTCACTCTGAAAAATAAAGTTTAAAATTTATTTTATTTATTTATTTTTTGTTATTATTATTATTATTATTATTTTTATTTATTTATTGCTGTGATGCTATAGAAGAACCACTTTGGTTCCCCTAATAACCTTTCAGTGAACAGTTCATAAAATTAAAAGAACTGTTCTTAATGTGAAGAACATTTTAAAAATCTAAAGAACCTTTTTCCACTATAAAGTCTTTTTGTGGAATGGAAATGTTCCATGGATGTTAAAGGTTCTTCATGTAACCATCAATGCCAATTAAAAGAAAGAGCTCTATTTTTAATAGTGTATAGCTATTTCTACTGTTTTCAAAAATAAGATTTTACTATTACATGAATGGGAAACTATAAAACATTTAATAAAACCCTAGTACATTGCTTCTATTGTCCTCATTTGTAAGTCACTCTGGATAAAAGCGTCTGCTAAAAAACTAAATGTATATGTATATGTAAATGTAAATTTCATTCCCTGATATTTCCATGACTGTGGAGGAAATAATAATAATAATAATAATTAATAAAAAAGTAAAAATAGGACACAATGTACTGTATTAATATGAAGGAATTTTCATATTTATTTTTTGCAGGTGTTTTACTACCGCTCTATCAAAAAAGAGTACATTTAAAATGACAGTTTACCAAATGACAGTGCATGCAGATTGCAGACTCCTATGAAACTATACAATGAATGAATGAATGGAATTTTTTTTAATTAATTCTAAATAGGTGTGAGTACTGAGACAGTGTAAAAATGCTTATTCCACTAAATGACTCATTATAAAAATCCATGAAAAGCTAGTACACACCTAGAGCACACCATGACCAGATCTAAAGTAGGTTAAGGTGAATAGAAGGATTTCTGCACTAGGACGCTGAATTTACACAAAATTGCATGATGATTATGCGCCATAAAAGCGTTTCAGAATAACATAACGTTACAGATGTCGTGGTTAACAAATGAGGATTTTAAGGTGCAAACCATCAGCGGTTCACTTACTGCGTATCTTTTGCATTCACGAGCACTCGTGAGGTTTGTCAGCTTCATTTCCCGACATTCGGCACGGATTGATACATATTTTCCAGATAATTTGCGTAATGAAGTATCTTACTGCGGCACGTCGTTACATTGATGCAGGCGCCTTCTGCAGCACAACCTTGAACAAAACACTCACAAGAGAATGCGTTGCCATGCAACGAAAACGAGGGCGTGTCATTGGCTTAACTCATGCACCCCCGCAGAATATCCACCAATAGGCGTCGTCGCAGTCAATGCAGGGGCATCAAAACAGTAAAATAGGTCGTACTATAATAACGTTATGTAATTTATCGTGATATAGTGATAGTTTAGTAACGTAGCGCTAAAATATATTTTATCACTGCAAAACTAAATATTTATAAGAACATTTACATCAGACAAATCAGTTTGGGCATTTTATTCCAGCATTTCTACTCTATACAAAATATGCACTGAAGATAAAATAACCATAAATATTTAATGAAAAGTTGTCTCTGCGAACACATTTGCCCTTCATATGACAAAGACATTTTTAAATCTTCCAAACATATGCAACATCTTGTCTAATGCACAAATCAATAATAGCAGCAATATTTCAGCATAGCAGCATTAAAACGTAACATACTTATACACTAACAATAAGTATACAATTAAGTCAGCTCGTATATCTCCTAAACATGTCTATTTATTTGTTAAGGTTTCTGTCATGGCCGTAGCACATAAGTTAACTGCTAACAGGAACGGGAAGACCCAAAGGTTCGTCTTCACTGAACAAAGGGTCTGTGGGGCTTCTTTTTGCCTCTAGCCACCAAGTTGTCATTTCGCCTTTCCCCTGTTTAACAAAAAGTCACAATTAGTAAATCTCTTCCAGTGTATCTTAAACACAATACTCTGAAGGACAGCATCATACAAAAGATAGAAAGAGGGGTGAGAGCGACAGAGCAGAGGTGTGTATTCACTTGTGCATAGTGAACAGACATCACTTAAGTGAAAACACAAAAGCCAGCTGAGGCCGAGTCCTAATTGAGATAAATCACAGCTGCGCTAAGGTCTGCAGTTCAGCCTCAGGAGACCACACCATCATCTCAGGAAGAAAAAGATCAATAGCTGATTGATTTGGTAGAAAGGTCTGTAATATACCAGATCAGTTTATGAATAAAAAGATAAAACCTACTATAAATAATAATAATAATAGAGGACGAGCACACAAATCATTTCAACAAATATGTCTCCTCGAAGCGCTCACTGTACTCATTACCAATTACATATTTTCAAGAGTTAATACAATGTTCAAAAAAAAAAAACTTTTTGCGTTCTCTCACAAATATATCGAGAAACTTAGCAATTTCTCATGAAACATTTGCATTTTTGAAAAATTTTGCATAACCCTGAGAAAATTTGCATTCTCAGATAAAAATATCACATTCCGCAGAAAAAGTTTGAGTTTGTTTAAAGAGTGTTGCTCTTCCTCAAGAAACGCTGAATTTGCTAAGAAAATGTTTGCATAACCCTGAGAAAAATGTTCTCTCGCAAAAATATAGAGTTCCTCTGATAACAATCTCTCACGAAATGTATGTGATATGTAAAAAAAAAAGTGTTACGTTTCCTCAAGAAATGCTGTATTCTCTTGCAAAACTATTGTATTACCCAAACTTAGCATTAGCTTTCAAAACTATTGCGTCCCCCTGAGAAAATTTCCATGCGCTCCCAAAACATCTGCATTGTCAAAAAAGTACTGCTTTTCTTCAAAATCATTGCGTTTGCTTGCAAAACTTTGGCATTACCCACAGAAAATTTGCTTTAGCTCACAAAACTATTGCATTATTAAAAAGTACTGCGTCTCCTATACTTGCATGACTGAAATAAACACCCGAGAGGCTTTTCAAAGATGGCTGCTAAGTAACATGACTTTGCTTAAAAGGACCTTCAGTCACTTTCACTTTGTTTCACTCACAAGACTAGTGCATTTTCCCTCAGAATCGTTGCTCACAAAAGCAGTGAAATATAGTTTTTCCTTCCACCTCATATTATTTCAAACACAAAAGTTTTGCAAGCAAAGTTTCTAGGGGGAACGCAATAATTTTGCAAGTCAATGCAAAAGCATTTAAATATATTGTCCTCCCATCATTCTTTAGGGACTTTGGTATGCAGAGTTTGTGAGAATTGAGAAGTTGTCCATGGCAACGATAGTGAGTAACCATTTGCCAAGCTAAATTTATGACAGGCAAAATAATAGCTCTGTGGGTGGCTTCTTTGCATGCACAGACAATTGCTGTATAAACAATGAACTGACCATCTTAAACCCAAAACACACTGCACGATTTTCAGCTGTCCCAGATGAAAGATTGGTGATTTCTGTGAGTCGTGGCTCCTAATCGGTGGTCCTGTGTCGTACAGTGAGAGAGGTTCAAAGACGGCCGTTGTCACGGTCTTGCGACCAAAGATAGCCTACGATACAACATGGCCATCGCACAGTGTGTTTGCTGTTGACCAGCCAATACAAATGTGACATGAAATCAACGCGACATGGCACTAAAACATAAAACTGCTTATCTCAAGCTCTTATCCCTTCCTTTTTCGCCGCTTGCACTTTTTCAGCACACATAAAACCTACAACTGCTAAAGTATGATTTATCATGCTCTTTTTGTTTACCACTAGGGCATTTATTCTTCTATAGTAACGTGCATCGTAGTGTACGAGTCAGTAGGTGTCAACATCGTACAGTCGTAGCCAAGTTTATTAGATCCATGTCGCACAGTCTGACATACAGTGATCTTATAGGATTGCTAAAATCGTGCAGTGTGTCTCGGGCTTTACCTTCACATTGAGAGACCCACGACACATCAGCACATATCCACCAAGTGTGTGTAGAAGATCCGCTGTAGAGCCACTGCACTGGATCTTTAAAGCTGTCAACATCATAAAACAATGATTAGACATAGAAAAGCACATGTGATAGAAAGCTTTAGCTTTGTTTGATCTTTACAGAAGTTCAAGAAAGGGAAATATTTGGATCCAACATTCAGTTTTATTACATTTTAACCAATAAAACAGTGCAAATATTTACAAGATTCCACTCCTCCAGAAATGGCAGACAGGATCAGTTACTAATTGACTCTGTGCAAACAGCTGCGTTTGCCCAAATACCTTCACTGTTGGACTCCATACGGGACGCTGTGTTTACAGTGTCGCCAAATAAGCAGTACCGTGGCATTTTTGTACCAACCACCCCAGCTACAACGGGACCTAAGATAACATAAAATACATCTCATTCAAAGGACGTAGCTTGATGCTAAGTTCAGGACAGATGAAGGGCTGAAGCTATATTGACCTGAATGAATGCCAGCTCGTATCTTCAGCTGTGTGGTGGGTTTGTGTGGGATTTTAAATGTGTGACAGACACTGATCAAGTCCAGCGCCATGCTGGCGATTTCCCCAGCGTGATTGATCCCGTTCTCCTTTGGTATTCCCGAGACCACCATATCTGAGGAGGGAGAGGTTTTCCATTGATTTATGTGTAATTTGATGCAAAAGTGTAGCGAACAAGGGAAGCTGGATCTCTGTAACCGCACTCACAAGCATCTCCTATAGTTTCCACTTTGTACACATCGTAGTTGTCGATGATGTCATCAAATGTGGTGTAAAGCTTGTTGAGGAAATCCACAACCTGGTGAGGGGTGCTGCAGCCGGACAGCTGGGTGAAGCCCACTATGTCACTGGCCAATAGAAACACAAAATAATTCATTCATATTTGATATAATAACTTATGATACAATACATAGTTCAAAAGTTTGGGGTCAGTTATTTTTTTTAATTTGTTTTAAGAATGTGATACTTTTATTCAGCATAATGCATTAAAATTATCAAAAGTGACAGTAAAGACATAGCAAAAAAAAAAAAAAATAATAATAAAATAAAATTACAAAAATGTTCTATTTTAAATTGATCATTTTTTGACATTTTAAAATGTTTTAAAATAGAAAAGAGTTAGTATTTCAGATTACTATTTTCACTGTAAATCCAATCAACCATAAAAGATATTTTTATAAAAAAGTTACTGTACTTATTAACCCATTATATTATATTATATTATATTATGTAACCAAATATCACTTGCCTCTAAAAGCAAATATTTATTACAAATATATCAATAATTTTCATTCTTGCCTGAAATATACAGTGGCATTGGAGTAACTTTGGGCTTCTGCTGTACGTCCCTGACGAAGGTCATCAGCCACTGGTTTTGGTAACATGCCTGTCACCAATAGAAATAATATATTAATAAAAAATATATTAATCATACGTAAATATATATATATATATATATATATATATATATATATATATATATATATATATATATATATATATATATATATATATATATATATATATATATATATATATATATATATATATATATATATAAGCATTAAAAATCTCAAGCTGGGAACAGTCACAGCACATATACTTTAAATGTCCACTAGGTGGAACTATTTGGACAACATTTATTCAGTGTCTTTATTTCTTGAAGTGTTTTTTAATGTTATAATGATTATGAATAATTAACATTCATAGGTCATAAACACTTTTCACACTGTCATTTCAAATACACTTCCATACTGTAGAGTAAACGGTCAGTCTTCTGCTTCTCCTGAAGAAGATCCTGTGTTCTCTCAGCTACAATGGTTTCCAAATGTTTACTGTACTTTTCCATCTAGAAAAAAAAATAGATAGATAGATAGATAGATAGATAGATAGATAGATAGAATCCAGTGCTGGGTAAATATTGGACAGAACACATGCTGGGTTGTTTTCAACTGTTAAATGTTTAACCCAACCGCTGGGTCTAAACAACCCAATCGCTGGGTTCGTCCATATTTTACCCAGCGCTGGGTTGTATTTAACCCAGCATTGTTTAGAGTATATTATATATATATATATATATATATATATATATATATATATATATATATATATATATATATGCTATTTGCATTCTGTCTAGTAACAATTTATACTATTATTATACTATTAAATAAATACCTGGTGCATATAATCACTCAAATTATTCTGTCTAGTCACTGTATGCTTATCATGCTTTCAATAATTGTATTATAAGACAAGATACATACCAGGTTCATCATCATATCCACAGGGCTGACCTTGTGCGGGTTCATTTTATTGAGAATCTTTTTCACCTGCTCAAACGTCGGCCTCAGGGTCACATTGTGGTTCCAGCATCTCTTTATCAGCTGTGTGAAATTTGACTTCGAACACTGAGTGCTTTTGATTTATCCACAGTTATCATCTTTTAATCAGGCATGGTAAACATTCGCATCAACAGCAATTCATTGAAGTAATTGATCTTCAACTAAACGTGCTGCAAGAGGAAATGTGCTTAAGTAAATAGCATGCATCAATTACATCCATACAAACCTCACAGTAATCATCAGGATCTGGGCAATCATTGTCTGATTTCCCAGCCTTTAGTTTGGGAAGTGATGGGCGCCACATGACATCAAGCTTCACTGAATCTGCCTGTTCCTGCTCATGAAACAACAATTGCACTTCTTATCATCACCTCTTATGCAAAAAACAGTCTAAAAATCCCTAACACCTTCCTGATCCTTGAATACTTACTGAAATGAGGTCACTGCGAGTAGCGATTTCCACCAAGATAATAGAGTAGCTTGAGAAAAGGAAGAAAAGTCAAATGTTTATTTCATGCTTCTTAGAGACTGAGTTTTGTTTAAGAACAAACCGCTGCTCTGGGATGCATCTATATAATATACAAAACATTTACATGTATCTGAAGAAAAGAACAGGGTTATTCCTGTCATGCCGCACATTTTCTAGACTTTAATAACTTTAATAACATTTTCTAGTTTAATGGCTTTTATTTATTTGTAAATTTTTATTTATTTATTTGACACTGAAAACTGGAGTAATGATGTTAAAAATTCAGATTTATATCACAGGAATAACTAAAATATATTAAAAAAAGAAATCAGTTATTTTAAATTGTAATAATATTTCGCAATACTACTGTTTTTACTGTATTTTAAATTAAATTAAATAAGAGCATTCTTTCAAAAAAAAAAACTTCATTCCAAACTTTTGCCAGGTAAAGTATTTATTTATTTATTTGTTTGTTTGTTTGTTTGTTTGTTTGTTTGTTTTAATTGAACAGAGTAGTGAATTTGTGCATTTTAAATATTTTAATTTCATAACTTATTAATATTTTAGCAGATTTACTAACTGTCAAATTAACTTTAGAATATTTCAAATATGTATTTATTTGCTAAAACAAAAATATCAAAATTTAAATAGATGGTTAAAAATACAAAAGGTTCAAGCATTTCTCCAACCTGTACACATCAGCTGCGGCTGTGAAACTACTGCTGATTGTCAGCAGTACTTCAGGTGCGCAGTAAATGCGATAGACGTTTTGAAATTGGAAATTGGTGCTCATGTCCTCAAAGTCCTCCTTTCTGTAGGCCATCAGCCCGTAATCTGTATCATTAAATATTATATGTCTTAATTCTGATTTTTCTCATGTTGTAATATATCTAAGAAGTGTGCCTCTAGAAAATCTAAAATGATGTACCTGATATTTTGCAGACCCACCGGTCGTCAATCACACAGTTGCGTGAATGAAGACGGCCGTGGAACATTTTATGCTGATGCAGGTAAGCCATCCCTCGAGCAATATCAGTAGCAAATGACAATCTGTAAACATTAAGTGTTCATTTTATTTATGAAGTACCATCCTGAAGCTTTTAAAGAGCTTTTCTGCAATGCCACAAGACAGATTTACCGAAAACCCCAATTGATGGGGACATCCTCGTTCAACAGCACATCTGCCAGGCTTCCCTTTGGACAGTATTCAGTGATAATGCTTATGAAAGGAACTTCAATGCAGCCTCCTAAGAATTTGGAGAGGTTTGGGTGATCAAGCTCCCTGGTAAAAAGAAACAGTAACAGTCTTTATTCCTTCTTCAAATATTTGCCTTAAATTACCCATCACAAAATCCTGGACAAGTCACTTGTCCAAGTAAAAGTACATCTGATTTCAGTGTAGTTTCATTTGCAAGAATTGTGGGTACAGCTACTCACCTGACCTCTTTGACCTCTTTTCTGATTGTTTTGGTGAGGGTAAAGTGTTTCTTCTGGATGTGTTTTACAGCTACAGTCCTTCCATCACTGTAAAAACAAAAGAAAACACACACACAAAAAAGTTAAGATATAAGACAACACAACACAAAAAAAAAAACAAAAAAAAACAAAACAAGACAAGACAAAACAAGAACGACAAGATAAAGACAAAAACAAAACAAGACAAAACAAAAAACAAAACAATGACAAGAAATAAAAGCAAATACAAAAAAAAAAAAAACAAGACAAACAAAAAAGACAAATCTAAGACAAAACTAAACAAAGGCAAAACATAAAACCAGATTACAAGGCAGGAAAAGACAAACAAAATAAGACAAAACAAAAAAAGACATAAAAAGGACAAAAAACAAGACAAAAAAAAAAACAAATGAAACAAAGCAAAGACAAAAAATGTAAACAAAAAGACAAGACAAACAAAAAAGACAAAACAAAACAAAACAAAGACAAGACAAAAAAGGACAGAACAAATCAAAGATAAGACAAAAAACAAGATGACAAACAAAAAAAGACAAAACAAAAAGACGACATAAAACAAGACAAACAAATACAGACAAACCCAAACAAAGACAAGACAAAAAACAATACAAGACAAGACCATTCGTTTTAGAAAATGCATTAGTAGAGATACCCAAGAGGCAGTATCACTGGAAACACTCACTAGATGCCGGCCTGAATGAAGCGTGGTTTGAAGTTGGTGTTGACTGCAGTGCAGACCGTCACATCTGTGACTCTACTCACACTGGAGTTCCTCTTTACAGTCTGAAGACTTGTGGTGCTACAAAAACCTGTGTAGCACACTTTACCTGTAAGGCCCAAAAACAATTCTAGCATAAATAATAAAATATTTAATAACCAAGAAAACCAATTCTATTTTGGCAAGAAAAAAAAAATGTAATTGACTAGGAATTGTTTTGTCATATAAAATAATACAAGCAATCATGTTTTTAATGTAACAGTGGATGAGACTAAAACCTCTTACCAAACATGATATTATTGTAGTTGACGATCCAGCTCTCATCCCAAAACATTTTCTGTTTTTGGTATTGCAGCCACTAGGGGGAAAAAAACAAAAAACAAACAAAAAACAACTCATAATGGGAAAACGCATGTAATATGGTTTGTAACAAATGTAACAACTTAGCCAGAATAATGCTTTACTGACTGTTTTTTTAGCCACTAAAGGAATGTGGTGATAGAAAACAATATGAGATGGAAGCAAACACAAAGTTTCTTAGGTGAAACACCAAGGTGTTGCAAGCAAAACCAAAAGTAAACACAAAGTTTCTTGGAGAAATGTAAAAGTTTTGCAAGTGAACGCAGCATTTCATTGGGAAACTCAAAGGTGTTGCAAATAATAAAGTAAATGCAAAGTTTCTTGGGGAAACGCAAAAGTACTGAGAGTGAATGAAAAGTTTCTCAGGAGAACTTAAAAGTTTTCCATGTACATAAATGGCAAAGTTTCTTTAAGAAACACAACAGTTTTGCAAGCAAACACAAAGTCTCTTGGGGGAACACAAAAGTATTGAGATCAAACAAAACATTTTTCAGAAGAACTTAAACGTTTTCCAAGTAAACGCATAGTTTCACGGAGGAACACACCCAGCAGGCACACAATGTCATAAGATGATGATATTTGGTTAAATTTCGGTTGCGATGTCGGGTGACCAAAATTCAATGTCAATTCAACATCTCATGTCAGTGTTAATTTGATATCCAATACATCGTCAGCTGACGTTGATAATTGTTGTTTTTAGGTTGTGTAACCAAAATCCAATGTTAAGTTAACGTCAACCCGATTTTCATTCTCAACCAAAATGCAACGTCTGCCAGACATCAGCATGACGTTATATTGACGTCCTGTGCCTTTTGCAATTGAACGCAAAGTTTTTCATATGAACACAACAGTTTTGCAAATGAACGCAGAAGCATTTTCATCTATTTTTCTTTATCATTACCATGTCTCTTTGGAGGCTCTTTGAAAAATGTGAGTGGTACTTCCCTGTGAAAAACCCATATAGGGTATTGTTGGTGATTGCTAGAGCATTGCTATGCATGTTGCTAACGTGGCTGCTGAGATGTGAGTTGATTGCTTACTTGGTTCAGATCAAAAGAGTATCCATTTTATCTATTCCTTCCTTCAATGTAAGTTTCTTGTCCCATTTTATCATTTGCAAGTTGTATTGACTTGCAAATATTTGTCAAGTATTGAACCGGCATTCTCACCACCAGCGTCAAGATGAAACCACTGCAGAACAAGGCCACAGGAAGCCCAATGGCCACTTTGATGGATGTGGGCATAGGACAAACCCCACAGTCAGCGGGACACGTCAGACAGCTCTCCTCCAGCTCACAGATGTTGTCGCCACACACTGACACACAAGTACAAACGAAAGTGCAACATAACCTAGACAAACATTCCTAGACGAAGCTTAATTTTGTTCTCATATGACACTAATGATTT
Source organism: Spinibarbus caldwelli (assembly GCA_039654775.1). NCBI lineage: Eukaryota > Metazoa > Chordata > Actinopteri > Cypriniformes > Cyprinidae > Spinibarbus > Spinibarbus caldwelli. The sequence continues at coordinate 21,060,045 of CM077230.1, read as the reverse complement.
CCTGGACCAGTATTAGAATATGTCAACAATTAACCTTGCTTAATCAAATGTTTATTTTGAATAACATCTATATCCTTGATGTACCAATTGTTTGAAGATATCTTTTCCGTAAATCCCTAAAGCGTTTAACAAGTTATACTAACCTTGAGCGCTGACTACTAACACCTTGGACTCTAGTGCTGCATGCATCTGGCCCACTTTGATATGAGCAATGACCGATGTAACTCCTAAATGGACCAGCACCACCTAGGTAAAAAAAAATTAAAATCACAATACAATACAATACAATACAATACAATAAAATAAAATAAAATAAAATAAAATAAAATAAAATTTAGTGCTGTCAAATGATTAATCGTGATTAATTGCATCCAAAATAAAAGTTTTTGTTTACATAATATATATGTGTGTATTGTGTATTATGTATATATAAACACACACACATGCATGTATATATTTAAGAAAAATATTGTATATTTCTATATTAAACATATTTATATATAATATAAATTATATAAATACAGTATATACATGTAAATACATGTAAATATTTTCTAAATATATGCTGTATGTGTGTGTAATAATAATAATAAATATACACATTACACACACATATTATGTAAACAAAAACTTTTATTTTGGATCTGATTAATCGTGATTAATCATTTGACCACACTAATAAAATTAAATTAAACAAAATTAAATTAAATTAAATTAAAAATTAAATTGCTTGTAACCTTTGATGTCCAGAGCAGTTGGCTCATCTTGCCAGCTTTGGATACCGTGTGGGTTACAATTTCACCGTCATCTGGAATCCAGGGACCACAAATCCCTCCACCTCTCTAAACAGACAAAAATACAATCGTCTGACTGTTAAGGATTTAATGGGTTGTGGAGCAATCAAGGCTAATATTGACTGTCAAACATGTACAAATTATAACAACAGCTTTCCACACTGTGCAATTAATGGCACCAGTTTAAATAGAACCTGAATAAGTGCTCAACAAGGCTGGCACATTTCTCACTGATGAGCTTCCGCCCCTTTCCGCACTTTCTTACACACACACATACACACACGCACCTACACACACACACATACACACATTTACACACTTACTTAGCTATATATAGGGTCCTACCATAGACTTCAGTTGTTTTTATATATTATATAAAGCTTATACAGTATACAGTGCATCCAGAAAGTATTCACAGTGCTTCACTTTTCCCACATTTTGTTACAACCCGAATTTCGGAAATGTTGGGACATTTTTTAGATTTGAATAAAATGAAAGCTAAAAGACTTTCAAATCACATGAGCCAATATTTCATTCACAATACAACATGGAGAACATAACAAATGTTTAAATGGAGAAATTTTACACTTTTATCCACTAAATGAGCTCATTTCAAATTTGATGCCTGCTACAGGTCTCAAAAAAGTTGGCACAGGGGCAACAAAGGGCTGAAAAAGCAAGAAAAAGCAAGAAAGTAGAAAAACTAAATGGGCCCAGGAATACTTCCAGAAACCACTGTCAGTAAACACAACTAAAGCTCTATCATGCAAAAAGGAAGACATATGTGAACATGGTCCAGAAGCGCCGTCATGTCCTATGGGCCAAGGTTCATTTAAAATGGACTGTTTCAAAGTGGAAAAGTGTTCTATGGTCAGATGAGTCCAAATTTAACATTCTTGTTGGAAATCACGGACGCCGTGTCCTCCGGGCTAAAGAGGAGGAAGACCTTCCAGCGTGTAATCAGCATTCAGTTCAAAGGCCAGCATCTCTGATGGTATGGGTGTGCATATGTGTGTACGGTATGGGCAGCTTGCATGTTTTGGAAGGCACTATGAATGATGAAAGGTATATAAAGGTTTTAGAGCAACATATGCTCCCCACCAGACGATGTGTATTTCAGGAGGACAATGCAAAACCACATACTGCAGCTATTACAACAGCATGGCTTTGTAGTAGAAGAGTCCGGGTGTTGAACTGGCCTGCCTGCAGTCCAGATCTTTCACCTATAGAGAACATTTGGCGCATCATTAAACGAAAAATATGTCAAAGACGACCACGAACTCTTCAGCAGCTGGAAACCTATATCAGGCAAGAATAGGACCAAATTCCAACACCAAAACTCCAGAAACTCATAACCTCGATGCCCAGATGTCTTCAAACTGTTTTGAAAAGAAGAGGAGATGCTACACCATGGTAAACATGCCCCCGTCCCAACTATTTTGAGACCTGTAGCAGGCACCAAATTTGAAATTAGCTCATTTTGTGCATAAAATTGTAAAATTTCTCAGTTTAAACATTTGTTATGTTATCTATGTTCTCTTGTGAATAAAATATTGACTCATGTGATTTGAAAGTCTTTTAGTTTTCATTTTCTTCAAATTTAAAAAAAAACGTCCCAACATTTCCGGAATTTGGGATGTATGTTACAGCCTTATTCCAAAATGGATTAAATTCATTATTTTCCTCAAGATACCCCATAATGACAACGTGAAAGTTTTGTTTGAAATCTTTGCAAATATATTAAAAATAAAAAACGAAAACAAATCACATGTACATAAGTATTCACAGCCTTTGCCATGACACTCAAAATTGAGCTCAGGTGCATCCTGTTTCCACTGATCATCCTTGAGTTGTTTCTACAACTTGATTGGAGTCCACCTGTGGTAAATTCAGTTGATTGAACAATAAACAATTGTGCCTGATGAAGACCTGAGGGTCAAAACGTTGCTATTAATAAATTCATTTTGAGCAGCTATTTTCAGTGTGCGGATTCCACTCCTTCTTTTTTGTATATATTACTTAGTTGTCCTGCACCTGAGCCCGATTCGGGTGTTTGGGATGTGCACACCTTTTTGGTAATTTAAATTCAGTTGATTGGACATGATTTGGAAAGGCACACACCTGTCTATATATGTCCCACAGTTAACAGTGCATGTCAGAGCACAAACCAAGCCATGAAGTCCAAGAAATTGTCTATAGATCTCCGAGACATTATTGCATTGAGGCACAGGTCTGGGGAAGGGTACAGAAAAATTTCAGCACCATTGAAGTTTCACAGAAGCATATAGGTTCTGTTACCCTTAATAGAAGAAGTTTGAAACAACCAGGACTCTTCCTAGCTGGCCTCCTGGCCAAACTGAGCAATTGATGGAGAAGAGCCTTGTTTAGACTGGTGACCAAGAACCTGATGGTTACTCTAGTTGAGCTCCATGGTCATATGTGGAGATAGGAGAAATCTACAGAAGGACAAACATCACTGCAACACTCCACCGATCTGGGCTTTATGGTAGTGTGGCCAAACTCAATCCTCTCCTCAGTGAAGACACATGAAAACACACTTGGAATTTGCAAAAAAGCACCTGAAGACCATCAGACTCTGAGAAACAAGATTATCTGGTCTGATGAACCTCAATAAGCATCATCTTTTGAAAGAAACCAGCTCTGCTCATCACCTGCAGAGTACCATCCCAAAAGTAAAGTGTGCTGGTAGCAGCCTCATGCTGTGGGGCTGTTTTTCAGCAGCAGGGACTGAGGGACTTGTCATTGTAGAAGAAAAGCTCAGTGCACCAAAATATTGAGATAGCTTTAACGAAAACCCAGTCCAGAGCATTCAGAACCTCAGACTGAGCAGAAGGTTCACCTTCCAGCAGGACAATGACCCTAAGCACACAGCAAGAGTGGTTTATCGACAACTCTGTGAATGTCCTCGAGTGGCCTAGCCACAGCCTGGGATTGAACCCAATCAAATAATTCTGGAGAAACCTGAAAATGTGCGTCTGCCTCCGTCCAACCTGACAGAGCTTGAGAGGTGAAGAGGTGAGGTGAAGAATGGCAGATAATTGCCAAATGATGATGATCAAAGCTTGTTGCATCATACCAAAAAAGATGTGAGGCTGTAATTGGTGCCAAAGGTGCTTCAACAAAGTATTGAGCAAAGGCTGTGAATACTTATGTATATGTGATTTTTTTTATAAATTTGCAAAGATTTTAAACCAGCTTCTTTCACGTTGTCATTATGGGGTATTGTTTGTAAAATTTTGAGGAAAATAATGAATTTGGTCTTTATGGCCATAAGGCTGTTAAATTCTAGCTCAAGGGATGTGACTGTGTGATTGCTTATGTTATTGATGTGGGTACTTATGTTTTGCAGTTTTACCAGTATTGCCCAAAACAAATTTCCCTTAAGGGGACAAATAAAGTATATATGATATGAATTTAATCAATTTTGGAATAAGGCTGTAACAACAAAATGTGGAAAAAGTAAAGCACTGTGAATACTTTCCAGATGCACTGTAAACCAAAAATTAGAACTTTATAAAGCTTATATAAACCAAAATTATACTACTGTTCAAAATAATAAGATCAGTAAAAAATTTTAAAGAAATTAATACTTTTATTCAGCAAGGATGCATTAAATAGCTCCAAAGTGATAGTAAATATTTTTTATAAGGCAGCGGCTATTTGCACTAAGTGCAAATAGCAATAGATGCTATTCACACTAAGTGTAAATAGCAATTAGATGCTATTTACACTAAGTGAAAATAGCATATTTTCTTAGCGATAGATGCTATTTACACTAAGTGAAAATAGCATATTTTCTTAGCGATAGAGGCTATTTACACTAAGTGAAAACAGCAGTATTGCTTAGCAATATGCTATTTACACAATGCAAATAGCTATAGATTCTATTTACACTATGTTGAAATAGCAGGATTTATTACTTATTGCATATAGTGGCAGTTATGTGCACCTCAGTATTGTAGTACATTATAAAACAGCATGCAATAATAGCGTAATGAGTGTAAATTATAATTTTAATTCAAATTATTAAATGGATGTCATGCCACCTTATTGGGACAATAAAGCCCTCCCTACATCTACCCTAACCCTACCCGATACTTTATTTTCAACTTGATTATTTCCTTCATTTTTATTGAAAATAATTGCCTTTCCGATGTTATATGAGATTTGAAAAGGAAGAAAAAAACAAAAGTTCGGCAAAAGGTGGGTTGGAACCCGGGTCGATCGCGTCAAAAACACTACGGTACGCGCTTTACAATCTGCACCACTGAAGCTGATGATAGACAGCCGTCTTTTGTAATGTTAACTATCCCAATCACACGTTGGTGGGTGGAGTTAGTGTAAATAGCCTCTGCCAACAAGGCGGGGTGTTTGCACTTAGTGTAAATAGACACTCTGTTTTTGGCAAATGTAACAAAATTATATATTTTAAATAAACATTGTTCTGTTCATTGAAGAATAAAAAAGTATCACGGTTTCCACAAAAATGAGTAATGATCACTGAACACTGGAGTAATGATGCTGAAAATTCAGCTTTGCATCACAGAAATAAATTAAGTTTATTTTAACTAATTTTATTTAATTTTTATTTAAATAATTCGATTAAATTCAATTATATTATTTAATTTAGATGTTTAACATATTTATTAAATGTTTAAGTAATAATTTAATTACTGTATATTCAATTATATTTAATGTAATTTAATTTAGATTTTAAAAGTTTTATTTAATTTTTTAAGTAGTAATAAGTTTAATTCAATAATATTTTATTTTATTTAGATTTTATTTAAGTATTATTAATTTAATTTAATTAAATAATTTAATTTAATATAATTTTTTTTTAAATAATAATGAATTTAAGTTCAATTATATTATTTAATTTAATTTAGATTTTATTCATTCTTTTAATTAATTTTTTTCTATAATAATGAATTTAATTAAATTCAATTATATTATTTCATTTAATTTAAATTCAACTGCTAATTGTTTGTTTGTTGCTGTTTTTTGTAACCACATTTTAATGACAACATGATTAAGATGTAGCTTACATCATTTCAGCAAATTTGTCCCCCAAGCATAAGTAGTTTAGAAACACCCAGACTCACACACATGCTCATACATGCAACCGCCACAAGACATTTACAACAACTATAACTGGTATACCTCATACTTCAGTACTGTCATTTTGAGGCCTCTGATGTCATGCCAAAATGTGCCATGTTTAGCCTAGTTTTTATTTCAAAGATTTCACCAACAGTGTGACAAAATCCAAGAGCACTTTCTGTTGGCTTCACACCGACCATAACAGCACTGACCATGAGCGCAAGAGGACAGGAGTGAATGTTGGCATGGTAAACGCAGCAGTTGTCTTCATTGGCGTTGTTCCAGTTTGCGGGACATTCGTGCTCGAGGCAGAATCTTTTGGCCTCTGAGGCATTGCTGTGAGAGAAAGTGAAGCGTATAGTGTAACCGATGTTACATGAAGCCAACATTTCATTCATTGTGAACATGATATCAAGTTTGAGAGAATCTCATGTGGTGTGTTGAACATTCAGTGAAGTAAAAAGTGTTTTCTACACACAATAAATCACATTTGAGAAGGCCGGCATTGTGTGCTCACCTGAACTGGAAAATCTTGTTTTTAACGGCGTATTCATAAAAGGAATCCGAGGCAGTGACAGAGTAGGTAACGTTGAACTCCTCCCCATCCGTGACCTTTTCTGGTGGACGTTGAACCCAAGCCATTTCTAAGCCTGTGAAAAGATAGTACAAGTGGGTGTGAAGCATTTAAGGGAAATCTCCAAGTGATCTACCAAAGCAAATGTTTGTCTTCTTTAAGGAAATGCCCCTGTGACGGTACACACTCAGTTTAAATCAACTTTCAAATAAACGACACTTATATTGTTGGCCTACTGATTAGGAAACTTCCTTTAAGTTGTTGGCTTGTACATTTAAGGCCTCATCTTCAATTCTTAAAGGGAGAGTTCACCAAAAATTTTGCCATTATGTATTCACCCTCAGATTCAAAACTGAATCATTCAGGCCAGTTTTTTTTTTTTTTTTTTTTAAGTGAATCAACAGTTCACTAAAAAAGAATCAAATCGGTTTGTTCATGAATTGGACCATATTTTTTAAATATACAAGTCATACTGTTTTAGATCGACATGAGAGTGACAAAAAAACTGAACTGTCCCTTTAGCAACACTTACCACCACAGCTAATCATGTTGTAATCGTTTGGTTCTGCTATGGGCCAGCAGTCATATTCAGTGTTGTCCAGGTCATGCCAGCCTTCAGCAGTCAGAATCTGAAACCAGTTCATTATCGTGGTTATTCAGGATGGGTGTTTTTATCCAAGATAACATATGCTAACTCTAATGGATGTTTACCAGTCTTACTTCCTGAATCACCTTAAACTGAAATCAAGTAGAAAACTTTTGACCTGTAATATTGCTCAATTTGATCCAGTTAGTAAAAGAGTTGGCATAGCCATGTTAGAAATTAAAATAAAATAAAATACATTAAAATAAAGTAAAATTAACTTTTGAATTAAATTAAACTAGTTTGTGTGACGAAATTAAATTAAATTAAATTATTATTTAATTGCTTTAAACAAGCACTAATATGTACATACATCCTGGGATACAAAATAAAATATTATTTAATTGGTTGGAACAAGTGCTAATACGTATCATGTGCATGCTGGGGAAAAAAATAAATATAGAAAATTTAATTAAATTAAAACTTAATTTCTTTACATAAATGTTAATATGTACCAAGGACATGCTGGGAAAACTACACTAAACTAAACTAAACTAACCTAAATTATTTAATTACATTTAAAGAGTGTTAATATGTACCATATACATGCTGGGAAAACAAAACTAAAAAACTAAACTAAATTTAACTAAGCTATTTAATTGTTTTTTTGTTTGTTTGTTTGTTTGTTATTTTTTGTTTGTTTGTTTGTTTTTTAAGTGTCAATATGCACCATGTACATGCTGGGAAAAATAAATTAAATTAAAATAAAATAAAATAATTACATGAAATAAAATTTAAAAGCAATTAAATAATTATTTTAAAAAGTGTTAATATGTACCATCTATATGCTTGGATTGGATTGGATTGGATATCCATAACATAACATAACATAACATATAACATAACATATAACATAACATAACATAACATAACATATAACATAACATAACATAACATAACATAACATAAAACATAACATAACATAACATAACATAACATAACATATAACATAACATAACATTGATTTAAACAAGTGCTAATATGTACCACATGCATGCTGGGACATAATATAAAATCATATAACATAACAAAACATAACATAACATAACATATAACATAACATATAACATAACCTAACATAATTATTTATTTGGTTTAAGTGTGTTAATATGTTCTACATACATGCTGGGACGTAATATTTATAACATAACATAACATAACATATAACATAACACATAACATAACATAACATAACATATAACATAACATATAACATATAACATATAACATAACATAATTATTTATTTGGTTTAAGTGTGTTAATATGTTCCACATACATTCTGGGAATAAAATAAAAAAATAAATAAATAAATAAAAACAATTACTGAAAACAAGCTACATGCTGGGGGGGGAAGTAAATAAATAAATTACTTATATTGCAAATAAAGTGAATTCATAGGTCTGTCGTTCACGTCCTTATTCTGACCACAAGTGTTTCTGACATAGACACAAAAGCCATGGGTGACAATGTCTGATCCAGTCCATTCACTGACAGTTTTTTGGCAGTGAAGCTGATTACACCATCACTGTAAAAAAGGGTATCTTAAAAAACAAAACACCATCGTCTTTTTAAACCCGTCCAAGTGATCAAATAAATCCCCTGCATTGTGAAAATATTGAGAAATCCCAAATAAAGTCACAAAATCATACACTTACCACAAGGAAAAGGACAGCGCAGGTTTCCCAAAGACCCATATTGTCTTGCTTGTCGGTTTGGATGCACAGTGCAGACTGACTTGGTAAGAAGGGGCTGCCTCTTGTCCTCTATTTTGTCTTTCTTTCTTTCCTTGTTGCCTCAATAGCCCGGTAATTATTCAATCAGCTGGAGAGCTGACGCTAATCATAAACACAGTGGCTTTCTGCCCCTTCACTCTCCCAAGGAGATCCAACTCACCTTCAGCCTCCACTTGTAGTCGGCACATATGCAAAAACCAATATAAAAACAACGTATTATTTTAAATGCAGTCTGATACTGTCAAATGAGATATTTGCTTGTAATCAGTGTGAACATCAGCTGGCGGGATGCTAATTTTGCTCTTTAAAAAAATATATAAATAAATAAAAATAAACAGAGGCTACTATGATCTGTTTTTTTATTTTAATTTTTTATCCACTAAGTTATAGTGCAGTCATACATAAAACTGACAGCATCAACAGTATCGTTGGAAAGTCTGAGGTCAGGTTTTTTTTTTTTTTATTATTGAGCAAGAATGCATTACATTGATCAAAATGGATGTAAGGACCTTTTATCATTTTATTTCAGATATAATGTGAAATATAAGAAAAAATGCACATTTTCCACAAAAAAATATTAAGCTGTATTTTCAGCACTGTAACTGATTTCAACATTGAATTGTTTCTTGAGCAGTAAATCTGCATATTAGAATGATTTGATCACAAAGGATCGTGTGACACTGAAAACTGGAGTAATGATGACAGGATAAATTACATTTTAAAATATATTCAAATAGATAACAGTTATTTTAAATTTTAATAACATTTCACAATACTGTTTTACCTTATATTTGATCAAATAAATGCAGCTTTTATGAACAAGGCTCTTACTGAATCCTTTGAAAAAATGTCTTTGAATAACATTTCCATAACTTTTTGAATGTAAATTATATAAAAACAAATCCAATTGTGAAACATATTATAGTATGTTTAACAAGCAAATGGACTTCAAAACATGATTAACTACGTACTTTAAACTAAACAAAATTGTGACTGCATTTTGATTAAAAGAACAGTTTTTACATTCTGATAACTATTTATACTTCATGAAAAAAAAATAATTCGAGTTTCAAGAGTAACACTAGGGTGGATGACGACAGACATTCTGCAGAAGATGCGGCTCAACTGGACTGGCCAAATTGGACCCCATTGACTTTCACTATATGGGCAAAAACAGTACATCACAACAGTACATCATCGAAGTTTAAATACGTTTAATACTGTTACGGTCACTGTGCAGTGCACACACTATAGCCACACGAAGACAAAAGGTTTGAAGAGAAGGAGGTATTTAATATAATTCCACGATCAAGAAGTCCAACACACACAGGGTAACATAAGCAATAACCGACAAACACTAACTGAAAGGACTGGGGCTTATAAACACAGGACAATCAAAGAACTAAGGAGACACACCTGGAGCAGATTAACACAATTAGACTGGGGAGAAACTGGGTCACAGGGAACACATGGGGAGCAAAAACCACAACAAAACAGTCCAGGGGCGTGACATTACTCCCCCCTCCCGGAAGGTGCGTCCTCGCACCGTGGAACAACAGAGGGGGGGGAAAACGGGTGGGAACAATGGCGGAGGCTCAGGAGGAGGACGGACAACCGGGAGGGGGCCGGCAGACAGAGACCAAGGAGGTGACGAAGGAGGGAGGAGCCAGGGAGGAGACAGGAGGGACTCGGAGTAGGAGAAGCCTGGCAGGACCCAGGCCACAGCCATGATGATGGCCCACGGTGGAGCCGACGGAGGGAGGAGCCATGGAGGAGGAATGGCCGCCGACTCCAGGGGGCCGACCAACGGAGGCGGAGCAGGTGGAGGAGGAGCCCGAGGTGGAGACAGAGAGCCGAAGAGCCGGGGTGACGCCGAGGATCCGGAGGGCCAAGGTGGAGCCAGAGGCTTCGGCGACCGAGGTGTAGGCAGAGATCCAGAAGGCCGCGGCGGAGCCGGAGCGACAGAGGACTGAGGTGAAGCTGGAGGGAAGGAGGAGCCCAACGGAGCCTGAGGGATGAAGGGACGTGGCGTAGCCAGAGGAGTGTAGTCCCGAGGTGGAGGTAGGGGGACGACTGACCAAGGCGGAGCCGGAGGGACGAGGGAGCCCGGTGGAGCTGGTGGACTGACGGGCTCTGGTGGAGACGAGGGAGCTGGAAGCCGGGGTGGAGCCGCTGGGTCGCAGGACCGAGGCGGAGTCTGGGCCTCGGAGGCTGAAGGCGGAGTCGAGGGATCCTCCAGACTCAACGCCAATGGAACTGGAGATGGGCAGACCAGCGGCGAGCCCACACCACAGATGGTGGGCTGAGGGTGAGCAGAGGGGCTGACAGGATCCAGTGAAGATTGCGTTGAGAACAGGAACAGATCGATGAGAGGCGGTGGGAGAGGGAGGTTGGGTGGGATATTTTGCCAATCCGGCAGTTCTGATGGAGGTTGAGTGAAGAGTATTTCTGTATCAAAGTCAATTAATAGTCCAGACTCCAGTGTGAGCTCACCCTCAGAAGTGGTGCCGTGGGCGGGGCTTTCCATAGCCCCCACGATCTCCACAGCTGTATCCACCGTCACTTGTGCTGTCGGCTCTCGCACCTGGTCAGACACTTGGGGCTCATGCTCCGGGACGATCGTCAGCTCCGTCGCTCCTGATGGCGATGGCTCAACGACCGCGGCAGGCTCTGGCTCTCCGTCTGCGGTGGGCTCTGGCAGCTCTGTGGCGTAGGGTGGAGGTTGACTGGGCTCTGGGTCCAGAGTGGGGCTGGTGTCATCATCCGCGATATCCACAGTCATGTGCGACTTGCAGGACACCAGTACCCACTCTATGAAGGCAGCGAGGCTCTCTCGAGGACCATCCCCGGACAACTGCTCACGTATGATGTTGTTAAGTCCAGCTCGGTAGAACGTGCAGAGGCAGCTGTCCGGGTAGTGCGTGTAATTCGCCAGGAACACAAAATCCTTAGTGTGGTCCTCGAGAGAGCGGTTCCCCTGCTCCAGCAGGAGGACGAGGACTGCAGGATCATCCATAAATAAAAACTGACAAAAACGGGGAAAAAAAACGAGGGGAAACGCTGCTATACTTTACTTCTTTTGGGTCGGTTATTCTGTTACGGTCACTGTGCAGTGCACACACTATAGCCACACGAAGACAAAGGTTTGAAGAGAAGGAGGTATTTAATATAATTCCACGATCAAGAAGTCCAACACACACAGGGTAACATAAGCAATAACCGACAAACACTAACTGAAAGGACTGGGGCTTATAAACACAGGACAATCAAAGAACTAAGGAGACACACCTGGAGCAGATTAACACAATTAGACTGGGGAGAAACTGGGTCACAGGGAACACATGGGGAGCAAAAACCACAACAAAACAGTCCAGGGGCGTGACAAATACGTATACGTTTAAATGTAAACTTATTTGGTTGCTTTTCATACATTTCAGTGCTGTTACTTACCGCAGCATGCGATAAAAGTACCTTTTCCACGTCAGTCAATTAACAGTGGTTTTACTACAAATAAAACCAAAAAAAACATGGTTACTATACTTAAACTTTGGTAACCACAAATTAACCATGGTTAGGCTACACTAACCATATTTAACTATGGTACAGTATTTGTAGTAAAACTGTGGTTATACAAACGGTAATCAATAAGCCAAAAAAAAACATGATTACTACACTTTTACTACAATAAAACCATGGCTTATTTTTGTAAGGGCTAGGATTTCGACAAGCGATTCAGAAATTCAATTTCTGCGACAACGCGACTGGAACAACAGCACGCATACAAACAATGCCAATCTCAGCCAGATACTGATTGCTTTTATTTAATGTCAGATGTCTCTAATGTAAGTCTGAATATCATTTTGCGCAGTCTTTATAGCCCAACTGAAAACGATAATGAATAATTTACCTTGTATGTTGAAAATAAAGGAAGAAACATAAACGTTCAAACTGTGAATGCAATGTGAACAAAAAATGTGTATTCAGTGACAAAGTGTCACGGGCTGCCAAGGCAAGGAGCACGAAGGAGGCAGATATCAAACAAACTGAGTCTTTTAATAAATCCACTTGAACGCAGGAGAACGCAACCACTTTAAACGACGTTCAGACAGGACAAAGGAACTCTAGAAACTAAAGGCTTATAAAGATATGGAAACGAAGGGGCAAACGAGATGATTAATTAAATACAGGAGAACTGAATGAATAATGATTAACTACGAACAGGAACTACCAAATAAGGAAAACAGGAACAGAACACGAACAGACAAGTGACACAAAGATTGTATCAGCCACTCCATGTGTGTTTTTAATAATGTTAAAATGGCTTAATATTTAAGAATTTGATTAATACAATTTCATTGCGAGTGAAGCACGCTCTCAGAGGAAGACTTCGCCCACGTGCTCTTCTGATTGGCTGTGATTTTTGATTGATTTTGTCGCAGGCCTTGTGTGCATTTCCTGTTTATGGCAGCAAAGTGACTTGATCCCAGTGTGGTTTATCTTTGTGAAATCCGTGCCCACACCGGAAGAATAAATCATTCTGTTTATGCTGGAATACGTGACACTCTCAACACCCGACATGAGGACCTGCAGGTGACCACTGAGAATTTTTGCCCAAGTATCAACAGGAAAAGCTGGTTTCCCAGGATATACAATCTGAAGCACGGTTGTAGTTTTGTCATGCTGTAATTAAGCCGTGTCGCAACTCCAGGAGCATGACTGGAGCTCAGGTGAGATGATCTGCAGCAGCTTGTTGCATCAGAATTACGCAAGATGGGGAATATCTCACCATTTCAAAACCTGAAGGAAGGACACCGGTTTATTCTGTAGGCTACCCCTGACCTAGCAGTTTGGATTTCAGCCTACGAGCTTAAAGCACATTGGGAGGGGTTGTTAGGATGAAAACTTAAACAAGGACCCAATAATGTTAACCGGAGGAATAAGGAATTTACTTTATCATTTTTATCAAATTATAAATTGCATTATGGAAGGTCGTTTTTTTTTTCACCTCAGGAAAAAAGGAAGAAGTTACATTTTGAAATCGAAGCCTCGACCAGTGTTTAAATTGATTTTATTTTTGTTATTTTCAGTTTTCATTTTGAGTTTAGTTTAAGTTTTAGTCATTTTGTTTAATTTAGCAGCATTGTTTATATTGTTCATATTAGATATTTCTATTTAGGTTAAAATTCATTTCAGTAATTATTTCAGTAAGTTGCAACATTTCTAATTTTCATTTAGGGTTAAGTTTATGTTTTTATCTAATATTTTATTTTAGTTCAACTTTATTTTAATTACTGACAAATATTTTTATATTTAGTTTTAGTTACAGTTGTCACAATAACAATAGTCACAATTTTGAAAAAAATAAAATCATCTTTTTTTCTGAAGTGTAAAAAGACTTCCATAAAAATCATAAAAAAAAGTTAAATTTTTCTTAAATATCTTTGTATTGTAGTTCAAGAACACAATGGAATTATATGTACAGATAATCTCATTTACATTTTAACTGCAGTTAACATGCAATTAATTTTTCATATTTAGAGAATTTTTTGTTTTTCTTTCTCACCCTCACAGTGAGTGCCCTGGTATATATACAGCACACACACACACACACACACACACACACACACACACATACGTGTGTGTGTGTGTGTGTGTGTGTGTGTGTGTGTGTGTGTGTGTGTATGTATATGTGTATGTGTGTGTATATTATATATATATATATATATATATATATATATATATATATATATATATATATATATATATATATATATATATATATATATATGAAACCATATATACACACACATATACAAATACACATATTCATACACACACACACACACACACACACACATACACACATATATATATACACACACACACACACATATACAAATACACATATATTCATACACACACACATTATATATATATATATATATATATATATATATATATATATATATATATATATATATATATATATATATATATATATATATATATATATAATGTGTGTGTGTATGAATATATGTGTATTTGTATATGTGTGTTTGTGTATATATATATATAATGAAATAAGCTAAATATTATATCTTAAATAATGGGAATCTTTTACACATGAAACCACAAAAACAAATTAGCAGTACCGATATGTATTTACATGGGCATAATCAACCACTTAATCATGTATTACATAATTACAATATTTAAATCTAATATTCGACTATGCACAGTAAAAAATATTCTCACACATGAAGACTATGAAATGCATATGAAATCTCTCAAATGCTTACATTAATATCTACATCAAGTCTACATATGATCTACATACTACATACATCCATTTAAGATTTAAAAAAAAAAGTCAAAGACTCATTTTAAACAGTACAGTATACTTAGAAAATAATTAAGAGATTCACACAGATTTTACGACAGTACAGTATACTAATGAAATCTGTTTCGGATCTTGAGAAATGGTCAAAAGCTGAATTAATGAGGTAAAGTGAAACTTTACAAGTGCATTGCTGTGGGAGATGTGGTGTGGTGGGTAGTGCACATGCTCAGACATGCTGCACGCAGGCGTTAAAACGGGCGGCTATCACTGAAAATGGTAAAAATGAGTGCATTGCTTAGTACTGTCATTAAACTCCGTTTGAGTTCTGCTCTAACTTTTCGTCTCTGAGAGCAGACCTCAGGAAAGTTCAGGAGCAATGGCACAACAGGGTGATAAAAATGGTCTTCACAGAGTCAAAACCGAGTCCGGCCCACCTTCAAGACTTCAGCATCTCCTGTGTGGAGACCTTGCTGTCCTCTGCTGCATTCTCTTTCAGGCTACTGGTTGTCTCCCGACCAGAGCCGCGTTGAATGTTGGCCTTGGACGACCTCTGCCGCCTCGTCCCGCTGCGAACGCAACGCATCAGGTTCTTGATGGTGATCCACATTTCCTCGTCTCTGTAGGAGTAGATGATCGGGTTCATGACGGAGTTGAGGACAGCGAGGAGCAGCAGCCAGCGTTTGAATTTCAGGACATTGCATTGTTCGCACTTGAGTCCGTCCAGAAGCAGAACCACAAGTCCAGGAGTCCAACAGATCACAAACGCTCCTAAAGAGACAAACAAACATTTGCGTTTTATTGTTTTTAAATGATAAAACCATATTTCTGTCATGACAACTCTCGGAGGGATTGGCATGGTAATGTACATGACAATGTTAATGTATTTGGTCTTGGCAGAATAGATCTGCTACGCTGCTGTGGCAGAGCATGTACCAAGACTTGCTACTGCCAATATATCCACAACATGCTGCTGTGAGCATATAAGAAATACTGCTGCTGCAAATATAACATACATGAAATAACCCCCTATAACATACATGAATCACCTCGTAGCAGATCTATACAGGTGGAGCTGGGGAAGGTGGAGGGTTTCTGAAGCACGCCGCGAACTGCTACAAGAAGCACTAGTCATATTTGAATGTTGAGCAGAGAGCTCATTGGCTACCGATACAGGAGAGAACCAATCAGCTGTGCCATGTGATAATGATGTCATTAGGTCAGATTGAGCTAGACCTATCAGACTGCGCCATCTAGAGTTTCATGCCAGAACTCTTTATATATTTGGAGATATATAACATACACGTTACACGTTTAATATGTTTTTATATTTACAAATATACAAATAAAAATTAGAATAAAAAGAAAATTAGCAACTGATTAATTCCATATTTTTTTAAGTGGAGTGTCCATCTGAAAAGTCTCCTGTTTGATGTGGTCTAAATAAATAGATGTTCTGCATCTAAATAAACGCAATTCTTGTAAAGAAAAAAAAAAAAAAGAGACAGAAGCTGCAGTTTTGAATTGGGTGACCAACCCTAGCCCCACCCCTGCGTTGACTGCATTAAATATTTTTAACACTTTTAAACTTGGAAAATTAATCGCCTATTTTGACAGCACTAATATATATATACGCACTTAAGAGTTTTTTTTCCCTGTTTTCATATATATTAAAATACATAGAAAACCCCCCCAAAAAAATACACATTTCATCATGTTATTGTTTAATTTATATATTGTATATAATTAGGCTTAGATTTAATTTTCTATCTTTAAAAAGTATACTTATAAAAATTTATAAATGTACTATTGTATAAATAGTATGTATAAATATTATTGACAGTTTAACCTTACTAGCCTTATGTTCAAGTTTATGAAACAAGGTGCTGATATTTCTACTTTTTTTTTTTTTTTTAAGGAAATGAAAACAGAGAAAGTTGCCATTGGTTCCCAGTGGCAAGCAGGTTCCACAATTTGTCTCATCTCACAAAAAAAAAAAAAAAAAAAATTATAAAAAAAAAAAAAAAAAAAAAAAAACATGGCTTGCTGCACCTCTAAGATTAACCTTTTACACATATTGCATTTTGCACTGCTGTAGATGCTGGAGTGATTTTTGTTTGTTTTAACCACACTTAGAGAATGCATTTCTGCCCCAACATGTTCAATAACCCTTTTTTGAGCCTTGATAGAATGACTCACAGCAACAAAGCTGCTTTTAGTCACAGTTCCCCTTAATTTCTTTCAAATTCATATGAAATCCTGCCTGCACCGCAAAACAAGCTCGGACAAACAGGACGGATCTCAGCTGAAGAACATGTACCGGCACGTCTTTCAAGAGTAGAAAACACTCATAAGCACTAAAATGAACAAAGGAGATGGTTGTTTTCAGATGCCGGAGCTTCTCCTGAAAGAACCACACAAAACCCACGTCCTGTTTCACAACTAAAAATCATTTTCTTAATCAGTACTTATTAACAGTAAAAAATATCAAAATATTCTTAAGAAATACTGACAAATTTGATTTTGTTTCTAAAACTTGTTTTAAAGAAGTTTAGATATTTTACTGTAAAATATGACACATACTGATTAAAAGTATTTTATAAGGTTAAAAGTGTGATAAATGTGTCTATTTGGCACCAGAAATGCTTACTAGAGAAGAACATACTAAGGTTATGATAAAACCTCTTCAAATGGGGGTTCCTCTGTGGTTTCTAGAAAGTTCGCCATTTAAGTGAACACTCTTTCCCTTTAATCATATTAAACAGTTGTGGAGGAGGACAGAGCACCATGTTTTCTGCAGATGTGCACAGTGCTGTAAAAGCCCTTTGCATATATGCATTTATTACAAGGCATAAAAAACAGCAGCGGTGAGAGGGTTGGATACCGAAGGGCCACAGAGCCTCAAAGGGGCCACAACTATTTTAAAAGAAGACCTTGAAAGTTTTTAAATTTTGTAATGGACCATATAATGGCAGCACTGCTACAGATGGAACAGCATTCAGGCATAAACAATTAAAAAAAAAACTAATTTGTTAAAAAAAATAAAAATAAAATACAGCTACAACGAGTTATCGCAGTTACGAAATGTTACGCAGAGTTAAGCAACAACCAATCCTAAACAAAGTAGTGTTCGCTTGCAAAACTTGAGCATTTTGCAATCTGTTTCTCAGAGGAATGTTTTGTGAGTGAGTGCAAAGTTTCTTGGGAAATGCAAAGGTTTTGTGAGCAAACAAAGTTTCTTGGGAAACAAAGGTTTTGTGAGTGAACGCAACATTTTTTGGGAAAATGCAAAAGTTTTGAGTAAATGCAAAATTTCTGTGAGTGAATGCAAAGTTTCTTGGGGAATGCAAAGGTTTTGTGAGTGAACGCAAAGTTTCTTGGGAAACGCAAAGGTTTTATAAGTAAATGCAAAGTTACTTTGGGAAACAAAGGTTTTGCAAGCAAGCAAAATTTCATGGGGGAATGTGAAGGTTTTGTGGATGAACACAAAGTTTATCAGGGCGACTTTTTGGAAAGAATGCAGAAGCCTTTATATATAAATATATATATTTCTTCCTCCAATCTCATATCTTCCTTCACAATAACTCGGTTAAAAATAAACAACTGTATGGATGTTGATTATTAAATCAATGTTTTGATCTCATAAATATGCTAATAGGTTGGTTAATTGAGGTGGTTAATAAATATACAATCTACTAATTCTATGTAAATCTATTAATTCTGAGTTTATGTTTTAACTAACTAGGACCACTTCTAGTATTTCTTTTTCTACACTGGGTAGCCCCGACCTCTGTGAAATTTTATTGCTTCTCATAACTGTACATTAAACATGACATATTTTCTTACTGACTGTGATTGTGTCATATTATAAGGCAGTGTTTGTTTTTGTAGAGAGTTTGTACATACAATGTGCTTGTCGCTCAAAAAGCGCATCAGATTTTTTTTAGGGGGTAATGCATGGAATTTATTTATTTTTTTTACATTAAATTATCCTGCGACGCTTGTAATTTTGATCTATCTAGACTTGCACAGAAAATAACCATTTATGCACATGTGAAGTTAATATTTACAACAAAGAAAGCGGGTACTGTTTCACTGGTGTGGTTTCTTGTCTGTTTTTAACAAAGAATTTCTCAAAAGATGAGTTGTGCAACGGATAAATGTAATCTTTATCTCCAAACATGCCACAAGACAACAAAGAAAGAATGCAGCTGGAATTCAGCTGAAATGCATTCTAAAACCCAGGCGTCTGCTTTTATCTGCAGTTCGTTCAAGAAATAACTGATGAGTACTGGGCTGTGAATCTTCACATATCTTCATTATACTATATAAAGTCTCCCAGACACATTCTCTTTACCTTCAAAAACAATCCCTCCTGAAAACAAAGTGATCTCATCTGACCAAAAACAGATTTTCACACATGTGAGCAATTGGCGTGAAAGACAGACACGCATCTAGTATGAGTTTCATGCTCTTTTTCTCCAAGGCCACAGGCCACTCGTGCTGGTGGTTTGATTCAGATGCCAGGCAGTGTAAAGAGCGACCTTGTGCAAGATAATTATACAGGCCTGGAGGAAGCCTGTTGTGCAGGGAACAGACGACTCCTCCACTTGGGCCCTATCTGCAACTTGAAGCAGTAATAGATACTCCTAAAAACTGGTATAAAACCAGCTTTTCTTCTCTGCAACATGGCCTGACATAATTACTGAATTTATCCAAAAAGACCTGCTTAGACCAGTATAAACCACCTTTCGTGATGGTGAGTGCTGGTTTGGTGCATGTCTAGTTGGTGGTTTTCAACAGGGTCTATAAACAGCAATTCTTGAAAAATATGTTAATGTAAATGACATAAGGCTTATTTTTTGGTCTAGATCTATTATTAAAAGATACATATAAAATATGTTGAATTGAATACATCATTTCCAATAAAAAGCATACTTGAAATTTTTGAATTAAGTCAAACTTGCCTATAAAGTCAAAAAGCAATACAAAAATATCAGAAATTGTTCTAATAATAATGAAGAAATTCTCACAATCTTTTATTATTATTATTTAGATGCTACACTGCCTATTAATTAAATAAAAAAAAAAAAACTCAAAATCATGAGATATTTTAATGTTTTAAATATTTTAAGATATTTTAAAGTCTCTTAAAGGGTTAGTTCACCCCAAAATGAAAATTATGTCATTACTCACCCTCATGTCGTTCCAAACCTGTAAGACCTTCGTTCATCTTCGGAACACAAATGAAGATTATTTTTGATTAAATCGGAGAGCTATCTGACCCTCCATAGACAGCAACGCAACTGAAATGTTCCCAGGTCCAGAAAAGTAGTAAACACATCAGTAAAACAGTCCATGTGACATCAGTGGCTCAACTTCAGTTTTGCGACGCTACGAGAATACTTTTTTTTGCGCAAAGAAAACAAAAATGACAATTTACTCAACCATTCTTCTCCCCCGAGTTACGTCTTCCGCCATTTTAGAGAGTATCACAATACATACGCATGCTTTCCCCTAAGAGTAAACAACGCTTATTACGCAGATTATACGTTCATGCGTGCTTTCCCCCCGAACGTAAATAACGCTGATTACGTCAAATACGTTCTTGGGTACTCTCCAAAATTGTGGAAGACGTAACTCAGGGGAGAAGAATTGTTGAGTAAATTATGTTATTTTTGTTTTCTTTGCACAAAAAAAGTACTCTCGTAGCGTCGCAAAACTGAAGCTGAGCCACTGATGTCACATGGACTGTTTTACTGATGTATTTACTACGTTTCTGGACCTGGGAACATTGCAGTTACGTTGCTGTCTATGGAGGGTCAGATAGCTCTCCGATTTAATAAAAAATATCTTAATTTGTGTTCCGAAGATGAACGAAGGTCTTACGGGTTTGGAACGACATGAGGGTGAGTAATTAATGACAGAATTTTCATTTTGAGGTGAACTAACCCTTTAAGATATTTAAAATTTCTTAAAATATCAGAATGTTAGTTCAGGTTATAAAATATCATGTGGTGCAACTCTGAGAAGTAATTAGTTATTAATTAATTTATGATATGATATTAAAATATGACAAACTACATTAAACTATAATTACTATACTACTATAACTTAAATCACATTAAAACCTTTTAAAAATAATGAAGATGTGTACACTTACATGGTGTTCAAGGTGTGATAAAAAAATATATATTACTACTTTTTTCCTTCATAGTTACACCACATAACATTTTTAGAGTTATTAAATGTAAATTTTTCCTAAAATTGGTATGTTTTTAAAACCACATAAAACCAACATAAATACAAATACAAATGTATTTTCCTTTCAATTTTAAAAGATGTTTCCTTCCCTTTATCACACACACACACACACACACACACTCTTATTTATCACTGGCCTGTTTGCAGGCAAAACGTCTGGTAGATTGTTTGAACACGCAATTCATAATAAAAGACAAATAAAAACAAAAGGCAAAAGAAATTCAACCTTTGAACTTCTGATAGCAATTAGCTAATGCAAGGGTGGGAGGTTTCGCGTTTTGTGTTTCATTGTTAACTCTTGCATCTCATTGTATGTTAATTCTTCAGCTTCTCATCTACATCTCCTCAATCAGGTTTAACATCTCCAAAAAATATGTATATGTAGTAGATGCCTGCCCGTGGTTAACAGGATATGAGATCACATCCTTCCAATCTAAATATTTGTCATGTCTGTAATGAATCTGCAGAAATATTTACCCACACTGTCCCATATCACCCACACTTGAGTGGGTTACAAGTTTGGCAAGAAACATTTGAGACCCCACAAGCCTCCATTGAGAGCTCAATTAACATATTCAGCAGTCTGGGAGCATTTATCATGCTTACAGACTAAAGGCGTGGACTTTGGACAGCTCATCAGAGCTGTGGAGGCTGTTGGGAAACCTATAAACCAACATATCCTGTAATTGCCATTGAACTTTGAGTGACTGAGGAGTGATGATACAGTCTGATACATATCACAGTCTGGAATGCATGTGGTGGTTCAATGTGCTGCATTTGTGCAATGAATTCACTTCCCATTTTGTCAGGCTGCTTATAGTAATCTAGTATTGTTATAGTAAGAGACAGTTCACCAAAAAAAAAAAGAAGGAAAGAAAATTCTGTAATCATTTACTCAACATTATGTCACCAGTAGTGATGAACCACAATGAATATTATCCAACTGCCCACATTTAATTAGTTTAGGTGATTAAATTTGGGCAGTTGGGTAATTTTTTCAGGGTGTTGTTTTATATATACATATTGCTACTATACCACACAGCTGACATGTTAACTTCCTTGAAGAAGCTTGAATCAAATGTCTCTGTTTCAGTTTCGGTTTGTGGTGATGCACCAAAATTTCTGCAACTGAAAATGTCTGAAATTGCCAAAATATTCATTGTTTTTGGCCATTTCGGTCTAGTACTTTTCACTGCAGAAATTTCAATTCATCAATACAGGTATAACAGGAATTGCCATAAACAATGAATTTTTGGTTTTGGCTGAAATAATTGTGGTGGGCCAAAACCAAAAAATAAGTATTTGCAGTTGCCAATATTTCAATGCATCACTACAAACCAGTATGCATTCTGTTCTTCTGTGGAACACGGAAGACATTTTGATGAATGCTTTAACCATTTATGTCCATACAATAAAAGCCAATGGGGTCCAAAACCACAACAACCCTTAATGAGGCTAGACACCATATTGAATTTAATGTGAAAATGAGGCTGTGAGGGAAAGACTACTGTCTTTACAATGGCACGCATTGTATAAAGGTCCTAGATCACATAATTTTCCCTGTTTTATGTAGTTCTTGCATACAGGTCTGGAACGACATGAACATTTTCATTTTTTGGGTGAACTAGCCGTTGCGCAAGACCAGACCTAAAGGAACATCTCCAGAACTTACCAAGTACCGTCATCACAGTTTTGATGAGCTTGACAGGCGTCCTCTTTCGATTCATAGATCCAGAAGTGTGCTCCTTCAGGACAACAGTCTTTCTCATCACATAGATGTAAATCCTCAAGTATATGCCCACCATGATGAGGAAGAGCACCAGGTTGGACACAGACCAGAAGATCAGGTAGCTCCGGCTAAAGATGGGTGCCAGTTTAGAGCACAGGTCCAGACTGCAGATACAGTTCCAGCCCAAACTAGGAACAGCCCCCATGAATATCGATATACCCCACACAAGGGCAATCAACAGGGTCACCCGACGTTTGGTGAGGTTACTGTGAACCTTCCAGTTCATGATGGAGATGTAGCGTTCGAGGGCGATCACCAGGAGGTTAGTCAGGGATGCAGAGAGACTTGCGTCCAGCAAACCCTGCCGAAAGAAGTAGCCTTGAACAGTGAGATCGCGAGATATTTTCCCTGTATTGAACATGAGATACACGTAAGCGATCCCGGCGAGAAAGTCAGAGGCGGCAAGGTTGGAGAGGAGATAGTAGAAGGGGTAGTGAAACCTTCTGTTTGTCACCACCGCCGCAATGATCATGGCATTGGCCACTAGGATGAAGCAACAGCAGATGGATCCAGCGACCTGAACCAGGATGAGCTGCGTTTGGTCCCATTCATCTGAGGTTATGTTGCTGTTGTTGTAGAAAAAGCCCATGGGCTGATCATGGTAGCAAACGTTAGACCTGGCCATCTTTGGACAAAAACCACTATGACTGGAAAGAAAAACAACACATAAGTGTATTGTCTGGGACTATAAAGCTTCAATTATTTCAGTTTGTTTTTCATATGAGTCATTTATCTGAAAACCAATCATTCAAAAAGACAAAAACGCCACCAGGGTAACATACATGACAAAATGCAATAAACTAAACAACAAAGAATGCAACATAAACACTCAAATGTACATAATTAATAACGGATAGACTGATTTTCTGAATAAAATCCAAATGTTATAATAATCGCCCTTTCTGCATTAAAAAAAAATTAAGTACACTATAAACTTAGGTAAACTAGTTTATGCTTTTTACACCTAAAACATTTTTGCAGTGTTTTAGAATAAAATTACACATATTTTGTTTTAAAGGATAACATTTTTAGTTCAAATGTTAAATTTGTACTGTGTTATTTTATTCTTTTTTACATTTATCACAGGTTTTATTGCCATTTCAATCACATTTTGTCTTCACTTCTTGGTTTTCAACTGTAGTGTAGTGTCTAATTTAGTCTGAGCCATAAAATGCTGTTTCAAATACTTTTACATCCACGTTATACCACTACCAAAACAAGCCAAATCAATCAAAATCTCACGTGAAATCAAGTATTGGCCATATTATCCCCTTAGAAACCCGACCAAATGTATGAAACTCATACAGTAATATGCAGTGATATATAAAGCTCTTACCATTGACAGACTCGTCAGGTTCTCAGTTCACTCTCCATTAGCGCTCCAAAGTATCGCGCAAATCCGGCGTGACTCCGCAAACACAAAGCGACTCTGAGTCAAGTATCTGAAGGAGTTTGATCTTGAGAGTTTTAGGGAGGGATATACTGTCATTGTGGGCGTGGTCACCGAACCTATGCTGCTGCTTTCAATTGTTCATAAGAAAATGTTTATGAGTGGCTTTTTATTCGTCTGCGTCTATTTCGTAAAGTTACGCAATTTTACTCATACATTATTTTACATTGAACATTAACAAATATGGTGATTTAGTCTCCTAATATATAGGCTCCTCAACTTAATTGTTGAACATTTAATATTTAAACTGTCACAAAGAACATTTGTATTGTCTAATGTATCGAGGTTATGAAAATTGACCAATATAGGATCCTGTAGCCTACAAACCATATTCACAAAGAGATTTGTTATTTTGGTACCATTGTTCTACATGTCTTCATTGTGGCTGTAAATATAATGTAAATGATGGTCTGAAAAGAAAAAAAGTTTAATTGTAGCCTATGAACAATAAAATAAAAGTAAATCAGTTTTGGAGCTGGTAAATCACAGATTTCAGGATCGAGTTTCATTTCTTATAGAAACAAGAAGTGAAGCCGTCCTTCTAAAAACAAGCCCTTCTGATTGGTTTTTGAGGTCAAGAAAGCACCTTTTGAAAAACTCTCTCTTTTAACAACCCCTAAAAACATGTCACCAAGTATCTAGAGTGCATTTTAGCATGATATCTAATTATAATGCTTTGAATAACAAAGTAACCCAAAAAAGAAAAGCACACACACAAAGGGCCTCTTGTAGTTTGCAAATACAAAATACTTTTTATTATCTTCCATTCCCTCACTCAAGGTCTTTCTCCCAGTGAGCAATTGCTTACTAAGCAAGTCACGTAGGAACTTGTCTGCCTTCCCTGTTAATTGTGGGATGATGATAATCAAGAGCCATGATTCACAGCATGATCATCTCCAACAAGACAAAAGTTGCCTCGGCTGAGTGAACAATGCAGAACTCCGGTGTTGCACATACGCATTACAGTCATTCCTTACGCACTTCACATATTTGAAGCACAATATTAAGACATAATATTTCTATGCAATATTTCTTTGTAATATTTCTAAACACCTTTGAGGTAACATGCCAAAGGGCTGATATAAAAATCAACACAAATGTGTAATCTGAAGCGACTCTCTAATGTAAAACATGAGCAGACAATCCACATAAATAATATCATAAAAGATATTTCCTCTACTAACATTAGACAGGGATAATTTTACAGATTGCACATCAAAATGCATCCAATATCATCTGCGGTTGCCATTTGACCCATAAAACACTTCATTTTTTGCTTTTAATTGCATTGTAGTGCACTTTGGCAGATATGATTTTGGCATTTATCCGTTTACTAATGTAGGTCTTACCGGTTCCTAATGAAATTGGCATGTTCACAGGAAGATCTTGCTTCCTGTTTAGTACATGAACTATGTACATGGAGCGGTAAACATGTTCACAATCTTTCCCTTATTAAGCTGCAAATCCACTGCAGTTTTCAGTAGATTCAACATTGAATCAGTTGCAATGGTCAACTGATGAGAATGATGGTGTCGTCTTTGGGAA